>LTAE01005671.1:0-22022 GCA_001647135.1 Pontederia paniculata | reverse complement strand
GAGAGCGGGGTGGCCTTGACCCATGGTGTAAGAGCCTGGATGACCTTATCCGATTTCATGACAAAGAGTAGATGGGTGTGATTCAGAGGTGAACCCAGGATCCTGGTGTCCTCTCCTCACTTGAATTATCTTTCTTTTAGTTTCGGCATTATTTATTTTAAAAATCCAAAAATATTATTTCTGTTGATTACCCCTCACCTATTCCGGTTAGGCTTGGACCTGTAGTGTCAAGCCCCTAACCGCACAAGCTTGGTTGAGGAACAGAAGGTTGAACGCAACCAGTCCCGTAGAGAGAATGGGAATAGGCGAAGTCTGACCGCATCATCGGTGAGTCCATCGCACTTGAAGGTGTCGCAGATCTCGATAAAGTTGATTAGGTGCTGGTTTGGATCTTCATGGGCAAGCCTTCCAAACTGGTTCTGCCCCAGGTAACCCAATATGGTTGGGTTCAACTGGAACCTGTTGGCCTTCACCTCTAGAGTTGTTATTCTTGAGTTCAGGCCTACAGTAGTAGGTCTGCAGAATTCTTCAAGTGCTCGAGCTACATCAGGGTTGGCCGCGATGCGTGGGTTAACTTGATTAGCTTGGCCCTCAACTGGATTAGCTTGACCCACAACCGGATTAGGTTGGGCCATTTCGATGTTGTTCTCTATAACTCGAGCTTGGAGTTCTCGGAGTCTTTGCTCTCGTCTTCTTCTTCTGAGGGTTCGCTCGATCTCAGGATCAAACTCAAGAATCTCTTCTTCCTCAGAATTAGAACTGCGCATGCACCTCACAAGCAAACGTTAGGATTAGGCAGTAGACCAAATGTCAAAATAAAAGAAAAGAAAAAGAAAAACAAAGAAATATGAAAATTGTAAACAAGGTGTGAAATATAAACAATGGAAATGAACTTGAAATCAGAATAGTAGGGCTAAAGGCGCGAAAAAAATCAAAAGTGTTCCCAGCAACGGCGCCAAAAACTTGATGCGAAGTGTGGGGTAGAACAGAAGATCGATCCTGGTGAATCCCCTAACCTGTGGTCATTTTCTGTTCTACCCCACACTTCGCATCAAGGCCATAGTCATCAATTATTCTCATTGTTAATGTCCTTTTTTATCTTAATTTTATTTTTCAGTTTCTGAAACTAAATCAACCCAAAATCCAATGTTGTCTCCTATTAATCTCTAGGATTAGATAGTTACATAGTTTCTCGTGGGTTCGACAATCTACTCTATCACTGCATGACTTGTTCGACTAGTGCACTTGCTAGCATTTGATTTGTTGTGTTCGCATTTTATATTGATTTTCCTATGATTGATAATAGATGTATCTTAAAGAAAGATTTAAGAAAGATTAAAAGCCTTAATAAAAGCTAAGGAAGTTAAAAGAAACAAGATGAAAGTTGTGGGACTTCATGTGCACTGGTTATCAAAGGGAGAAACAACAAAAGTTAAATGTAGGGACAGGGGGTGTAGCTGGAGGCAAAAATGTGAAACCCCATAGCGGTGAAGGCAAAACACTTAGCCACTGTTCTTGTAGTACGAGACTCTCCATCCTGTGCTGCGAATTTGGGACTTCCACCATATAGGATGTCCGCCCACCATATAGGGCCACCGTGGTGATGTACAACCACTGATCATGATACATGAAAGTGCCACGAAGCTCCCTTAAAAGATGAAGAGATCTTCACATAATATAAGATCAAAGATGAAAGAAGTTAAAAGATAACTTCTAAGAATGAAAGCAAAGAATGAAAGAAAGAAAGTTCAAGAACGAATGAAAGAAAGAAAACAAAGAAGAAACCAAGAAAGAAAGAAAGAAAGGAAGAAAAGTAAAGATGCAAAGATGAATGCAAAAGAAAATTCAGGACATTCATGGTCCTAAGAATTAATAAGATGCTAGATGCTCAAATGTTATGATTGATTATGTGTGCCTATGACTGATTTTGCTTACATGTTTTAATATATGTTTTGCAGGCAAGGTAAATGATTATTAGCCTAGCATTTTATTTTAAGTATTATATTTTATTTATTTCAACCTATATGAGTCTTACATACTGGGTGAAAGCTTACGGGAGATTTTCCACGATGATGTTCATGACGACACAAGATGATTGCACATGGTTTGGGCTAGGTCTAGCTAAATGAGAATTATTAGAGTTGTAATAGAAAGTACTTGACCTTAGTCCTTATTTATATGATTAAGTCTTCCGCAATGTAAAGTTTTAATTTATGTGAATTCCGCATATGTGTACAAGTTATTGACCACCCGAAGGTCCAAAGTCAAGCCAAGTTAAGCATGAGTAAAGCGAATCTGAATAAGTATTTGGAGCATCTTTTGGGGGCGTTACAAGTAGCATGGATGCATTTCCACAAAAATAAAATAGATGAAAGGTTTAAGGCAGTTTACAAATATTGTAGCAAAAATTTGGATAGGAAGACCAAGAATGGAACCAAACACTTGCATGATCATATAAAGTCTTGCAAACTTTATACCAAAAGAGGCCCAAGGCAATCAATACGCTGAATCAAGTTGTGTAGGAGACAAGGATGACACATTCATTATTGACAAGTATTCATTTAATCAAGATATTGTAAGGAGGGAACTTGCGCATGCGATTGTGCTACATGAATACCCACTTTCAATGGTTGATCACTATGGATTTAAAATGTTTTGTGGAGCTATGCAACCTTTATTCAAATTGGTTTCACGTAATACCATAAAGAATGATATCATGGACTTATATGAGAATGAGAAATCCAAAGTGCTGAAACTCATTAACAAGAATTGAAGTCGTGTTGCTATAACTACAGACATGTGGACGTCAAATAATCAAAACAAGGGGTATATGACTTTGACAACTCACATTATCAATGATAATTGGACTTTGCAGCATCGACTTCCAAGATAATTACTTTGTTTATAGTTAATTATATATTATTTTGTAATTAATTGATATATGGATGAAAATTAATTATATATTGTTTTAGGTTCATTTATGGTTCCTACACCGCATACAGCTGAAGTTCTTTCACTTGTTTTTGTTAAGTGCTTGTTTGATTGTAAGTCAGATAGAAAGCTGTCAATTTTAACGGTGGACAACTGTAGCACAAATGATGCCATCATTGAGTGCATTTTCGATAAGATTTCATCTAGTTCTTTTATTTTACGAGGGACTTTGTTTCATATACGATGTTGTGCTTATATACTGAATTTAATTGTTAAAGATGGATTGATTACTATCAAAGATGTTATAAAGAATATAAGAGATAATGTTGCCTATTGGGTTGCAACACCAAAGCGGGAGCAAAAATTTGGAGATACTTGTACGCAATTAGATATTGCATATTCAAGGAAGCTTATCCAAGATTGTAAGACTAGATGAAATTCAACATATTTGATGATTGCTTCTGTCTTGCCATACAAAGATGTCTTTTGTGGCTTAAAACAACGTGAACCTGATTTTAAGACTTGTCCTTCTCTTGAAGATTAGAAAATAGCATCAAAAATTTGTGAAAAATTAAAAGTATTTTATGGTGTAACAAAGTTGTTATCGGGTTCTAATTATTCAACTTTGAATATATATTTCTCAAAAGTTTGTGAAATTAGATCATGCATAAATTTTGGCTTTCTTCTTCTAATGAAGTCACTGAAAGAATGACTTTAAGCATGATAGAAAAGTTTGATAAGTATTGGAGCATGATTCATGGGGTGATGACAATTGGAGTTGTTTTGGATCTTAGATACAAGATGAAGTTGCTGAATTTTTTTTTTCACTAATATACGAAGGAGAATGAACTAATGAATTGAAAAAAAGTGAAGATTTGATTGTTGAATACCAAGACAAGGATAAAAGTACCCTTAATTCATCTTCGTCACAATCTTTGATGGAAGTAGATCATTCTCAAAAGAAACTAGATACATGAGAAAGTGATTACATTCAATTTGTACAAGATACTTCTTTGGAGAATAATTTCAGGTCCGAATTAGAAAGCTACTTAGAGGAGACTGTTTTGCTTTCAAAACCGAACGAAATATTTGACATATTGGGTTATTGGAAATAGATTGGAGTGAAGTATCCAACTTCGCAAAAAATTACGAGAGATTTTTTTGTCATTCCTATTTCAACAGTTGCATCAGAGTGTGCCTTTAATACTGACGGACTCCAAATCCAAGTAGTTTACATGAAAATAAAGTAGAAGCATTAATGTGTTGTCAAGATTGGTTGCGAAGTACAATGAAAGGTATTATTTGTATTATATATTATTTATGATTTCTTTAATTTAAAGCTAAATGTTATACTTTTTGCTTGTTAGGTTCTTTAAAAAGAAAGACTCAACTTCAAACTATTGACGAGGATGATGATATTGACTAACAATATGGTAAGAATGAATGTAACATACTAGTTTTTTTTTCTAATTTTGAATGATATCACTAATTTCTGTTTCATTTTGTAGTGGAAGTGAAATAGCATGAAGATAAACTTGCTTTGTTGAATGATAATGTGGTAAAATAATGAATAAATATTAATTTTCTATTTTTGAAATGATATAATCAATTGATTTCTCATTTTGTAGGAGTCATTCAAGTGAAGTATCATGAAGATCAGAAACTTGTCACGGACCGTGAAAACCAAGTTCACACCACGGGAGAAGTTATCACGACCCGCAATAACTCAAATTCACGTGATACTTTATCACAGCCAGTAACACCTAGAGGCCGATACCTCCTGTTGAGCACACGATCCGTGACACTTCATCACGAACTTAGCAGAGTGACCCTTTTTTGACCCAAAATGAATCACAATCCGTAACCTTATTTCACGGCCCATAAAGTTAATTCCAGACACAACAGTTGACACATAACGAGCTGTGATATCTCATCACGGATTCTACAGTAGAGCCTTTTGTGAGCCAACAAATTGTCACGGGCCGTAACTTTCTGTCATGAGTCGCAAGTCTGAACTTGAACACGTATAATCTACCAAACTCCCGACTCACGACCTGTCACATCCACATTACGACCTATCCAAATGCGACATCTCAAAGCATATTTGTGTCACGATCCATGACCATCTGTCACGGGCCGTAAGTCATTCTAGGCAGTCGACCATCAACCCTGATTGGCCCCGCTCACGGGTCGTTATAGTTCATTACGACTGTCGTCTTACACCGTTATATTCTTATAACAGGCCGTAACTTTGGATCACAGTCTGTGAGTGGAAAATTCCAATTCTGCAAATATAAACAACCTGATTTACGACCCGTTAATGTTCATCACAAGGTTTTTCATACACTGTTACGTCACGGGCCGTGAGACATCATCACGCCACATAAATTACAAATTTCAGATGAGCTGACCTCCGTTTCACCCGATTTACGGATTTCTTGTTTATGTTTTCCTTAGACTACAATTTCTTGTTTATGTTTTCCTTGTCCTTAATTATTATTGATAATAAGTACTTCTCTATTGAATCATAAAGTGTATGTTGAGCTTATTACAACAAGAAAATTATTTATGAAATGGAAATATTTATTATGAGTTCAAGTAATAGAGGAGGCTATGAGATGTGTTATCCGGAACCTTGGAGAGTTTGGGCAATTAGATTCGTAGGGTTCATGCCTGGTGACCTAAGGCCATCTGATCTGATATCCACAGATTTAAAGTTTGCTACATGGACCCCCTTGCGCAATATGGAGAAGCACACTAACAACCAATTCATTGCTATGATTTGAACCTTAACTCAGAACCTAGGAGAGCTCGGGCAAGTAAGCTCGAGGGGTGCTTCAACACCTGTTGCCCTAAGGCCATTTGATCTAGGAGTCATCAATCGAAAGTCCGCTACACGGGCCTCCTTGTGCAATCCTATGTGAAGGATAGAATTTGAAAAGAAAAGTAAAATGAAAGAAGCGATATTCTAAAAAACAAACTATTATATTAAGCTCAGTATACACTTGTCTTCAATATTGAAGTTCTTATTTGATATACTAACCATTGGTACAAGTTAGGGCTAGACTTGAAAGAGTTTAAATATATTTAAGCATCGGAATTCTATGCGGCTGGGATTATTTGGATTATAGAAAGATGTTCTGGTAATAAGTACATAAACGAAGGCAGTTGAAAAATAGTTATTTTACAGGGTGAAAGCAATGATCGAAACCCCTTTTATTTTCTAAGTTTTGCTCTGAACATTGCTTGAGGACAAGCAAAAATCCAAACTTGGGGGAGTTTGATCCATGCATTTTACAACACGTTTTAGGGCCTGCATTAGGCATGATTTTGAGTCATTTTCGCATAGCATGCATCTAGTTTTATTTTTATTTGTTCATAGTGTTTCAAGTTCAAAATCTACTCATGTTTGGTGTTATTTTGTAAAAAAACCCTTGGAGAAGGCTGAAATGAACCTGACACCAAAAACGAACTTGTTCAGGAAGAGAAATCAACAACCAAGATCCATCACGGGCCGTGAAAGGTTGTTATGGGTCGTGATGAAGTAAGAGACGCTGAAAGGAAGTCCATCATGGGCCGTTACGTGCATATCACGACCTTTACAGAGGGCACCACAACTTCTACTCCGACCATTACAGGTCGTGATGACTCATTACGAGCCGTAAGGAAGGCTATCACGACCGCGATGCTCATATCACGACCCTTACAGAGTAGCCATTTAGATCATCGGATATGTCACGGACCATAACATCATATTACGGGTCGTGAAGGTATATATTACAGAGTGTCATCATCCATAAGTCTGAAAAACATAGAATCATTCAAAACTTAACAACAAGTTTCATAAATTAAATTCGTCCTAAAAGAATTACAGACTAAGATATATAACTTGTTCATCCCAACATAAAGTGGAACAGGGAATATTCTTTCAGACGATAGACAACTCAGAAACACCTCAACAGATGATCGAACTCTTCCTCATCCAGCGGCCCTTCGGGAGTAAACATTCGTTCTCTGGCTTCAAGGTACAGGTTGACGGCTCCTAGCATCCTTCTCAGATTGCAAACGAAGTCTACTTATACCCTAGGATTCTTTGGGCTGAAGATAGAGTCTTCATGTAAACCTTCTTATCAAACCCCACTTTCGATCAAGGGTGGTGATTGAAACCTCATCAAAATAGTCTTCATATCCCACAAAATAACTCTCAGACTAGATCTCCAAAGTCTTAAATCAAATCAGAATCTTTTTTGCCATCGAACCGCTTCGAAATCGCAAGTGTATCATTGTTCGTATCTTCCTCACGGCCTGTGATAGGATATCAGGGCCCGTAAATCCATCTGGTACTTCTCTGCTCAATATGTCACGACCGTGATGATCTCTTACGGCCCGTAATTTGGGCCCTGATCTAATGTCGTCAAGCCTTCTTCTCTGACTTACGGCCCGTAACTCTTTTCACGGCCCATAATAAAATGTTCTGCAGTTGATGGCGCTTCTACAAATGCCGTAACTTTTGATAACGTCTCATAAGTGGTGGCATAACGACCCGTTACATGGTGTTACGATCCGTGAAGTTCTGCATGTGCGATTTGATGCTCTCTGAACTAGTCGTAACACTCCATGACGGCTCGTTATGCGCTGAAAGTCTCTAGCAGTTGATCTCCTTATGGCCCGTGATAATGCATCATGACCTGTAACTTGTGAACCCTGGAGTGGCCGTAATCATTCATAACGACTCGTGATGGACTCTGCTTCTGTTGATGTTAGCTTCGTCACAGCCCATAACAAAATGTCACGATCGTGATGAACCCTGGAGTTGTGATTTCTCTCGGGAATTCGGCCCTTTCTCCAAATTCAGTCCATCTGAACTCTTCCTAAGCCTTTCTTGATGATTTCCTACAAAATTACACCAAACACAAGTATATTACGGACTTGGAAGAATATAATCAAATAAAGCATAAAATAGATGCATGCAATGATATAACAATCCAAAGACGTGCCTAATGCAAGCCCTAAAATATGTTAGAAAATGCATGCATCGTATATTCAACGCTCGAGTTACAGGTCATGACAACTCATCACGGGTCGTGGCGACTTGAGAGATTATGAAGGCCTATATACTTACGGGTCGTGATATCCTATCATGGGCCGTGATGAAGGTACGCAATTTTATTTTGCTCGAGATTTTGATATAATTTGACGGGCAGAGAGATTGGTATATGATCTGAGACTTTAAAGATTAAATTATAACATATTTCTGAGGATTTGGATGAGTTTTTAGTGGATTTCTATTATTACCATTGATCGAGAAACATATTTGATCGAAAGGTTTACATGCACTGAGATCTAACCCTACGAAATCCTAATTTGAAAGGAGATATAAAAGAACTCTGTCTGCAGCTTGAAGGAGGATGCTAGGAGCCGTCAACAAAAGCTAAAACACCAGATAACAGAGTTTATTTCGAAGGATTACTGAGGAGGAGTCAAGACAACACATCCGTTAAGAAGATTGTTCAGAACCTATTCAACTTCCAAAAGAGTATACCATTATTCCATATTATGTTGGAATGAACTTGTATTAGATTTAATTTTCTGCATCAATCTTGTGACAAATTTCGTATGTAATTGAATGATTTATCTGGTCTACAATTTGTACACTTTCACATACTTCAATTATAATGTTAGTTATCTCTTTTCCTGAACATGATTGCTTGAATTTTCTGATATTTATGTTTGATCATTAATTGTGTAGTATGGTCATTCTTTTATGCAATTCATGTCATGCTATTGCGATCCGTTAAGGACTTAGTAGTGTGTGCTTTGTTAGGTAAATACGTTAAGGGTAATTTAATAGCTTAGGAAGACACTTAATGCATCCTGTGGTTATAATATGGAAAGTAGACCCGTTAACAAATACTTGATAAATTGTATCATCTGAGTAGTTGATTTATCCGTTAAGGAATGTCATATTAACAAATGTTCCTAATCCGTCTGAAGAGTCAACCTGTGAGCAGAATTTGTATATAATTATTTTTGTGAAAAAGTATTAGTTTTATTCCTTATCTTTCATTTCATCCAGGCCCTAGTCATCACCAACTATCATTGTAATTACCATTTTAATGAATTTTGTTTCTAAAAGTTCACCAATTCACAATCCTATGTTTGTCTCCTATTAACCTCTAAGATTATATAGTCACTTTAGTTTCTCGTGGGATCGACAACCTTTACTCTGTACACTTTATTACTTGAACGACTAGTGCACTTGTTAGCATATATTTGTCTGTGTTCGTATTTGATTGCATTACATGGCCTAGAGTGGCAATATGAATGATACAAAGTGTGTTCTTAGTCTGATTAACCTAAAGAAGGAGGTGCACCAATGACCCTTAATCAAAATAAGATAATAAAAAAGACATATGATGCAGGGACTATTTATGAGAAGTTAAAATGTTAACTTCTAAGATGTCACATGAAAAGAAGATAAAAGATGAAGAAAGTGGACGTGAATGATGAAGTTAAGCCAAAGGAGCTATGAGCATTGAAAGTCGATGTTGAGTATGATATTTATGTCCAAAGATGCATTATATTGATAATCCTAAGTATATGGTGCATTATATCGATAATGTCAAGTAAAGTAAAGTTAAGATGAACTAAAGATACATTATATCAATAATGCATAAGTAAGATAAGAAAGTAAACAAGATGAATGATAGACTTAAAGTCAAGTCAATGAACATAATTGGCTAAGAAGCTAAAGTAAAAAAGAGATGAATGGTCATTTGTTGATAATAAGATTGGGTTAAAACTCTATGTTATGCTCCATGTTATTTTGATGTTATATGCATGACATGTAGGTCTTTCCATATATGGGTGATATGATTCACCTATTCTTCGATCTTTACGTATTCTAGCGGGACATATGTCCCCTGCTTCTGGATCTTGCAAGTGAGAAAGAGTGATGATGCTTATATGATGGAGCTGCTCATGATGGCTGTTGCAAATGGATGAGTTCCTTATTGGAGTTTGTTTATGTTATGTTGGTGTTTTGAGTTCTGGTTAAATTGTATTAAGACTATGTATCACCCTGGGGCATGCTTATGTATGTCAAGTTTATGTTCATTGACCTTTATGGACTCAAGTATGTTTATGTTAAATGACAAGTTCATGTGTTCTATCTATTGTTAATCATGCTTAATGTCTTTTGCCGATTCAATACTTGTGTCATGATCACATATGTCTTCCGCTGATTTTTGTCTCAATTTTATCTAAGTCTTTTGTTTAGTTCTTATTTTCTCTGTTTTGACCATAATCGTCAATGGTCAAGTCAAGGTTATTTGTCATGTAGCGTCCCGAGGACTGCTTTGAGCATGAGGCTGATATCGATTCGTCCGCGTGGTAGGGTGTGTTTCCGGGGCATTACAATAATATTTTCTATATTCCGTATTGTTACACAAATCAACTTAAGTATATATATTACACATATATACCATGTAAGATATAGAAGAGAAAAAAATTACTAATTCAATTGATGATAGCACTTAGAATTAACTATAAGTTACTTTAAACTACCAGTTTCTACTCATTGAGTCAAAAGATGAGCATTTATGAAACATTTAAACAGTTGATCAAATTTTAATCTATCAACCAAATTCAGAATTATAAGTAAATTTAAATGGTTGGACAATCATTTTTCAAGTCCTCATGCTCTAACCTGAGGAGTCCAACAAACATTCCATGCACAGAAAGCAAAGGTTACTCTGTATAGTTTCCATATAAAATGGTTAATTAGTCAGTTTCATCCATATATTTAAGATGATATATTTAAATGTGCAAGATGAAGAAGAGATAAAGAAATTGTGATAACAAATTCAATATGATGTATTGAAAAAGAAAGTTCCTGTATAATTAATTATAGCAAGTGAAATAAGTCTTTTATGAATATGCATTTAATGGTTCTCTATGTTCTGCCAAAAGTTTTTCAACTTCCTCTATGTAATAACAGGGTAACACAAAATCAAGGTAACTTTATCCCATAATTAATCTTGTAGTAGAAGTATGTACAGTAAAGTGTGTCCTCAGCAAAGTACCACATGGAATTTAATTACTAAGATGCATAAAATACTCTCAATTCATAGCCTGAGACTATCACACATTGGCAAAAAAGGATTTCATCAAGGAACGGACTTCCTGGAAGAGTACAAGATTAATAACAAGCATCAAAAGGAATAATAAATGAATAATTTCCAATTTCAAATAGAGTAAATATACAAAATATCAGTATACATCTGGAGCCACATCCTTGACAGTTTTGGTTGGGACATTAACCGTATTATGCCTTACCATATCATTGAGTAATGCCGACATTGGATTCTCTTCAGCTTTTCTAGCTCTTGTGCCATCCAAACTCCTAGCAGCACTTCCTGTGGAGTAATAGTAAAGTCTGTGAGTACAACTCCAACATACTAAAATAAAGGTGAAATCCAACATGCAAAAATAGGTACCTGAGAGAGCTCGGACCAGAGTTTAGTGTGTCAGAAGGATGTCCAGAAACTCCTGATGCATTAGCAGCCCTAGCTCGTTCTGTTTGTGATACTGGAGGAATGGGTTGTTGTGACGTACTTCCGTAAACTAGCTGACATAAGGATGGTAGCAAGAACCGGTGTTGCAGTAAAGTCTGAACTTATCCCATCGCCAAATCCAAATCTTTGTTTCCTCAAGATAGGTCTGACATCCAGAACAAATATTAGTAGGAAGGTCGGAGTATGAGCTAAGACTGAAGCAAATTTTACAGAAACCCAAATATGTGAACTTACTCTCCAGCTTTTTCAAATACAGGTGAGTGTCAACTTCACATCCTTCATAAAAGGTTAAGAAAGCCTGGTCGAAGAAATAAAGGCAAAAGAATGAGAAGAAAATATAAATATATAAAGACTAGACATGAAGTTAACAAACTGTTGCCAAAGCACATCATTCTGGATCATGGAATAACTAAATTTAGAATAGTTGTACCGTATTATCTTAACCTTTGAACAAACAATACGATGAGATCCAGTGCACATATTCAATGCCTAAGGATAACACATGCCAATTCCGAAAGCAATTGATATTTAATATAATACATGTGTTGCATGGAGAATCAGATGCTTGGTGATACCTGAGAAAAAATGTGAAGGACTAGGATGTAAATACTTAAGAATTTACAGTTGAGGTATTAAAACAAAATGACAAAATATCAGGGGATATGAAGGATATTCGTAGCATTTTAAAGAGCCAGGATAACATTAACATGAGGTCGGATAAAGGCTATGTACATGCCATTGCACTGACACTATGTTTCAGAATGCCATCTAACATCCTCCAAAAAAATGCCACCTAAAACTAAAACCGTGAGAATAAATTGCATGATACTGATGTAAACCTCAATCATGGCAGGTCAATCAAAGTAAAGATGGTGAAACATAGTTAAGATATATCTTTGAAGATGAAGTTTATGTGTGGTTATGTTGGCAATTCGTCAAAAACTGAAGATACCAATGCTACTGGTTCATTGATATCACCAATGATTTCTCCACATAGAAAAACTTATAAACAGGAACGGGATGAAGCTTAACTATTAAGGGTTCACAAAGAGAATGGCCTTTGACATGTTGACAATTATTACACATATTTAGCTTATTATTTGAGACCCTGATTGTCTCATATTACAACAAAATCACTGCTCAACCTAGGATCTTTTTTCGTTTTTTTGGTCATTCAGTCTAGTATTTTCTGGTTCATGAAACATAAAAAGAAAGAAAGTAGCGTGTCAACAGCGGTGGAGTGAACACATGGTCGTCCGACCTTATGTCACTGTGATATATGAATTCTGAGCAATGTATCACAGCATACATAAGGTCGGACGATTTTATGTTCAATCTGCATGATCTGCACCTAATTTGGTCAGCACGCTGCTTGCCCTCAATATAAAATATCAAAATGTAGAAATGGAGAAAGACAAATTGCAGCACTTTGAGTTCCTTCACAGTAAATGTGATGTCCACTGGGTCCCCTCTACTGTACAAATTCCTCTGTAAGCTGCGTGTTCAAGGTACTATCACTGCTATCTGCAACATCAAGAATCAGAATCAAGTTGACAAACCAAAAGCAAAACCTAAATGGCTAACACTCCAGCAGTGAAATTCACATACAAATTAAAGCCTGAAAATCATACCTTTGGTTGAATCAATATAACTCTGAAGCTCCACGGCCTTTCCCCCAATCTCTTCCTCGGCTTCTGATGGCAACACTGATGGGTCAGTGGCAATCAGGGTAATCTCCTGTAGAAATGATTGAAAGTTTGCAAGCAATCACGTCAGATCCCTCGGCCGCACTATAGACCACTTGGAAAACGCTGCTTATCCGGCGACAGCTACTGCATCTCTGGTTCCTCATTGCAGGTAATCCAGTAAGTCTTCTTCACACCTACGGCAGCAAACATGAGACCAAATATTCAACTCACAAAAATGCAATATTTATCATTGAGTTATCAACGAGACAAAACCAAGAATCCCGTCCAACTGCAATCTTATGTTGAAACCCACTGGTTATTGAGGCCTCTTTCGACCAAAGCATCAGAATTCTCAAGTCATGCGACCCTCAACAAAGGGGCTACAAGTGGAAAAGCGAGGAAAATTGAGTTCACCGCTTAGGCAGTGGATGGTGGACTCGAGCTTCGAGGCAACGGGAGCGGCGAGAACAAAGAGTAGGCGGTCGACGGCGGTGGGCGAGGTGCGGAGGACGGCCAGGAGGGACTTGAAGAGGACGCTGCATTGGATTGGGGACGACGTCTGGATTGCGAAGGCGTCGAAGAAATCCGACAAGAACGTCACGCCCTGGACCTTGGTATGCTGACCGCGAGGAGTTCTGTGTGCGGAGCTCCAGCTGCAGCAAGGAAGGATGAGAGAGAGAGAGAGAGAGAGAGAGAGAGAGAGAGAGATCTTGATGCTGCTTCCGCTAACTGGAGAGCTCCATGGAACTCCCTGCTGCTTAATATTCGGAGTTGGAAGGGTTTCTTGCAGGGTTTTAGAGGATGTGTTCACTCGACTTGCAAGTTACTGAAAATTTGATTTTTTATTATTTGAATGAACAAATGTTATTAATATTTCGCGCATTTTACAAATATGAAGAATTATTGTTCCATATTATTCTATAAAATTATTTATTTTTAAGTGATAAATATATTTGTTCATATTTTTTATCTAATTCCAAAAGTTACTTAATTTATTGGATAAATAAAAATAATTGATAATAATGATAATAAGTGATTAAAAATTCAGAACGTGTGTATACATGGTACATACAATTTTTTTTATGCACGCTAATATTTCTTTAATATATAATAATATATAATTTATTAGGTTATCATGAATTAAGTAATTTCACATTTGTAATTTTCAATATTACAACATTATGAGGTGTGTTTTGAGTGGAGGACAGAATAAGAGGAACATAGAATTATATATAAATAAATTTTGAAGTATATTCGCATTGGATTGTCATGAATAAAAAATGTAATATTTTAAAAATGGATACTATTAAAATAACTTAATTATACCAATATAATGCATTTTAATACTAAATCACTATTTATTGACGTCATTTTTTATAATATATTTAATTAAATACTAGTAATGATAATATATTGAATAATCATTATCTGATCAATTAATCAATAATGTACATATTATAATAATTATTTACATAATCACAAGTTATTTTAAGCACATTTAATTTTTTTAAGCATAAAGTATGTCTTGGGATCTCATTTCTATATGAGTTTTAATGAATAATTCTTTTTCATCTCTTTATTTATTTTATGTTTGCCTGTTAACTTAATAAATTATTAATTAAGCATGCATTTTTCTTCTTTGGTAGTTATTTTTTTTCAAACGGATACTAATTTGTTAATAACAGATAATTATTTTAACTTCATCCCTATTATTTATTTCATTTACTTATTCCTAATTTTGTCTCAAATGAGAACATGCAAAACATTTAAAAGAATGAATAAGAAAATAAACTCATACGCTTCTTGGCACAAAAAAAATATTCTAAACAAATAGCAGTGAGCAGCACCAATAAAAAAATATTGATAGTCTGATGGATCTAAAATAAAATATTCATTATCGAAAACCATTTGAAAATACTAATTGGAGAAAAAAAATTGTTGTATGTTATATTATATATATATATATATATATATATATATATATATATGTGTGTGTGTGTATGTGTGTGTATGTATACAAATAAAATAAAAGCTAAAATTAAAAATATACTAATCGAAGAAAGAATCATTTATTTACTTTTTTAGAGAAAGAAGATCCGAAACAAGGAAAGGAGAGATGGAGCTTATCCTTTTTTATTATGCTAGAATATTGGATTAGGGAGATAGTCCTAAATACTGTTAGATTCATATAAAAAAATGAGAAGTTCCTAACTCCTATCTTTTTCATGATAAGATATGATTAAGTAAAAAAATTAGCTAATATTTAATTAACAATCCAGAAAATGTTAATAGATTGATGCATTAAATAAGATAGTTACGAGATTTGCTGAATTTATTTTTAATGACTTTAAAAGGAATTATTAAATTTTAAATAAAAATTAGAAAAAAAAATAAATGAGAATCATGGGGGATGAGAGTTATTGTAATGTGCTAATTAGGAAAAAAAACAAATAGAATAGTGAAAGGAGATATTAAGATGAAATTTAAAAAAATATGATAGAGAGAGAGAGGGGATGAAAAGTTTATATAACTCCTATCTTTTTTGAAATTTGATTGAGCATTAATTAATAGTTAATTAATGATATAAAATTATTAGAGATAGAACGCATTAGATAAGATAGTTGTTTTGACTTTTGAGATCAAATGTTTTAAAATTTATTGACTTTAAAGGAATCGTTGAATTAAAAAGTTTAAAAAGGTAAAGAAAAGATATATGAGATGAGTATATATATAAAGACGTGATCATAATCTAATGTTTTTTAGAAAAATTGTTTAATATAAATTATCAAATATTTTGATGATAATGATTAGAGTTATGATTAATGCATTATTTAACTCATCATAATATGGATTATCATTATTGTTATTATTAGAGAAAATTATATAAAAAATATCAGGTTTTATATTTGTTGCACATGTAATTTAAACTTTTATTTGTGTCACCGTGTTTTATATTTTTGCTGGATCTAATTTAAACCTTATCGTTGAATGAAATGACTTCAACTTTCAATATTTTCTCGTAGTAGTCTTATAATATCTTTTTTAGATAATTATTAAATTTGATGTGATAAATTTATACGGATAAATGTCAGTTTATATAATATTATTTTTATATAAGATAAATAATATTATTTGTATATATGATAAATATATAATTGAGTAATTAAAAAAACTCATTCCTAATTAAATTATTTATAAAACTATATTAATTATTTTATATTATTTATTGAATAACTAATTTTCTGTTACTATAAGTAATGATTTTTGTGACTCGCATAAAATATACAAAATTATATACATTTTATAATTTGGTATCTTAAACATAAATAATATATAATATTAACTTATTCTATAAATTTATTATATCATACTTAATACTTTTAGAAAAGATATTATGAAGCTATATGAAAAATTAAAAGTAGGTATTTTTTATATAATAAATAAAGTTCAGACTAAATTTAATAAAAATGTGAAAGTTGATGACTTTTTTATACAACAAATAAAACTTTAAATTATATTTGCTGTAAGCAGATTTTTATGTACATTTTTTTATTATTTTTCTATTAATATGTACAAGTTTGGTGCTACCTGTTTCGTTTATATAAGTTTTAATTCGGCCTTTTAACAAGGATTGTACACACGTACGCTCGATGCCCTCGCACGTGCCTAGGGTTTTGATTTGCCTTCATAAAGGCATCCCAAAATCTCGTAAGGCTTCCGCCGCCTCCGTTTTGCTCGCAGCATCTTTCGCTTTGCTCCCTCGTCAAGGTACGCCGTCTCCTACGAAAGCCTCTGCATTATGTCCATTGCAAATTTCAAATTCCATGCCGTATGCTTCTATTGCTTGTTCCAATCGCAATGCTCCTGAACTCATTGTTCTGGTCGAGTTTTCGTCAATTCTTTGGAAGTCATGCATATCTCTCTTCCTTTCTTTTGTAACTTTTTGATAGAGATTTAGTTGAAAGTTGGGATCTTTTTGCAGCTTAGGCTGGCATTATGTTTGAAAGCAGCTTAAGTTTGCAAATTTGTTGGCTTATGCCCTCAATCATAATGCTTTATGCGTAAATTTCGTTGTTTAATTGCGTTTTTCTAGTGGATGTTCTTGATGTCCTCTTTTGTTTGTTCGTCAGTTCTTAGGAAGCGTCACAGATCTGTAATTTTAACTGGTTTGCTTTCATCATTGCTGAATTCTTTTGGTATATAAATTGTGTTCTTTACTTCTCTTCCACAGCATTTTTTTGGATATGTCGTTCTTATCGTATGAAGAACCAAAGTTGATTGCTTTGACCAAATCTGAGGGATGTTTTGTACTTTTCATATTATCACTTCTAATTGACGATCTTTTTTTTGGGGGGGAAAAGACTGGTTTTTTGTGCTTGGTTTTTGCACTTCTCGATCTTGTTAAATTGTATGGTATGATTTTATCAAATTTGGTTCAAAATTACCAAACTGTTATACCATCTTTGTTGCTGCAGTGATTTGTGTTTATTCAGCTGACAAGATGCAGAACGAAACGGGAGAAATGATTGACCTTTACATTCCTAGGAAATGGTATGCATCACATTTGAAAGTTGATTCTGTCAAGTTGCATTAATCAAACTGTTATATTGAATCAATTCTTTTGGTTGTGTGTATGGTGTTTTTCCTGTCTTCCATGTTTACTTATTTTAACTACCTACTTGTGCAGTTCTGCTACAAATAGGCTCATCACTGCCAAGGACCATGCTTCTGTCCAGATAAACATTGGACATCTGGATGAGAATGGCGTATACACTGGACAGTTCACTACCTTCGCCCTCAGTGGTTTCATCCGAGCTCAGGTATTTGTTTATACTCTTTTAGTATTTGATAGATAGATTTGATTATGAATCCACTGGAATGCATCATATTTACTCAAATGAAGTTGCACACTGAGACTACATTTTACATCTAGATAGGTGTAGTGCAATAGTTATTGTTTGATATTGGGCATCTAATACGTTTGATGAAACCAATCCACTTCTTACATTTTTTTCCTTTTTGTATATTGTTTCCATGCCAAAGGATTGTTATATGTATGTCCATTAGTGTAATAGTAGTTGTTCAAAAAAAAAGTACTATTAATCACATTAAAAGGGACCAGATGTTTTATATCTAGCATTCATGACCCAACTCTAATGTTTGCAGAGTTGAGCCATTCTGTCTATTTCATTTTTTAGTTTCAACTGCATTTTGTCCTTGAAAATGTATCATTTTCTCTTAATTATTTTCCCTGTTCATGCTATTCTGCAATTCTCCTAATGTTTGTCCATTGACTATCAAATGAACTTTGTTCC
Organism: Pontederia paniculata; assembly: GCA_001647135.1. NCBI lineage: Eukaryota > Viridiplantae > Streptophyta > Magnoliopsida > Commelinales > Pontederiaceae > Pontederia > Pontederia paniculata. The sequence goes on along the minus strand of LTAE01005671.1, from coordinate 3,512 downwards.
AAGGAGATCCTTTGTTCACCATTTGTCCATGACATAGTTCTATATTTTATTTTTATGGCTGAAATGAACTAAGATTATTAGTTGCCGATAACGAGTAGTATAAGCATTTGGAGCATTCTACACATACCACTATGCTTCACGTTATGCTTACATATTTACTAATTAGAAACAGTTTCATGCTTTTTTATCCAAAAGAAACTAACCCCTTTGAATTAATCTTCCTGGTCTAGTAATGCAACCTCCTTTTGTACTGCAGGGTGATGCTGACAGTGCAGTGGACAGGCTCTGGCAGAAGAAGAAAGCTGAGATCAGACAACAGTAGGCCAAATGAGAACGTTTTTTGCTTCATCAACCCCAGGATCTCTACTTTATCTATGACTTTGTAGCGAGAGTTCTGCACATCTCTTGATGAAATGAATGATGCTCTAGCTTTAAACTTGTAATCTCTGAATTTCCATTTGGATCAAACTTTTTTTCATTAAGAATAACCTTTTGGATATGCTGTCATTTCTTTTCCTGTCTTTGCTTTGCTAAGTCAATATTTCTCTTTCTTTTCCGGCTGGAAAGCTATTTCACTTCGATTGGGTTTTGTTATAAAAGCCTCAATGGACGCTTTTGCAGCCTCAGTGACTCCTAGTTGTTACTGGTTTTCTTAGATATATTGTTGCCGCCGGTTTTCTCCCACCGGTATGTGTAGTGACTGCTTTGGTGCTGAGCACCGGTAAGGCTCTCGTCCTTGGTGCTGCAGCTGGCCAGCCGGTTGCACAGTTCTGATATCCTGTGGGTAAACGATGCTCCTACAGCTTTCCACAAAATAGGAGCAACAAAAAGAATGAAAATGTAACGTATCAATTTATTTTTGGGTTATTTTAAGCGAAATTTTAGATCTATTTTTAAATTATAAAATTAAATATAAGTAAATTGATAATTTAATAAATTAAAATAATTTCAATAAATTTTGAATTAGACGATCGAATAAATTAATTAATAAAAAATTAAATTCATTTTTTACATTTTTTATTATCATTTAATTTTATACTTTTTAAGGATAGATATAAAGCTTTATGCTAATAAAAAACAAATAAAAATATCATATGAACAAATGTATTAATATTTTAATTATAATTTATTCAGTTTGGAACCATTGAGTGCGAAAGAAAATCGTGCTACATGGCCTTCGATGTGCATGCCATGATGTGATCGCATATATATTTTTTCTTAAATTAGGCTATGAAATGAGATAAGAAGATATTTTCTTTCCCCAAGATAATATTGATGGATTAACATACAACTATACGAATTATTGGCTTATTTATTTTTTTATTTAATGATTCAAGCTTATCACGGGTTTAAACGTTTAGGCAGTCACTAAATTTCGGCAAAATTTATGTCAAGATCACTCAAATTTAGTTTTCACCATCCTCATCACTCAAGTATATTATTATAGTTGTATTTACAAGACAAAAAATAGAGTTTAAAATAGTGTTTAGTGATTTAACTAAGTCAATCCGTTAAATTAAATTTTGGTAAACTAATTTTATCATTAGCATTTAGTAGTTATCTGGAGATTCATAGTAGGTTAATTTAAAAAGCTTTTAGCGTATAGAATTTAGAGGTTTATTTTTATTTTCAAATTTAGCCTTCTAATTATAATATCTTCTTCCTATATTTTTTTATATAATTTTTCATTATAAAAATCTCAATTAAATAGTATGAACATAAATAAAAAAATTAAAATTTTATTGATTTTATGTATGAATATAACAAAATTTTAACTGAAAATAATTTATTCTTACATTGCAATACAAAATAAATGCATATTATATTGAAAATTAAATAATTTATTATTTCATGTCCGTTTATGTCATTTTATACTCATAAACTAATTCAAACGCTAAATTTATTAAACACTTACTTATTAATTATCTAATTTAACCTCTAAACGTTAATCGTCATTCGCTAACCGCTATTCTTTATTTATACTACTATTCGCTAATCAACCGCTATCCGCTCATTAAACCGCTTACCATGCCAAACACACCCTATAACTCAGGGATACCCATGCACTTCCCGCATTTTTTTTAATAATATAACTGATTCTATGCACACAAATTTTAATTTATAATATTATGATAAGTATTTTAAATGCATTTGATTAATTTTTTTAGAGAAATAGGAATATTAATCAAGAATTTTATAAAATAAACATAAAATATAAATAAGGATGATTAAAAAAAATGAAAAGAGGAGATGAAAGAAAGAGTTCGACCGTTCATTCTTAATATTGCTAATATCGATAAGAAGTGAATAAATCATACTCATTTGAGGGAATGAATTAAGTGTCAAATAACTTTCGAGCTCAGAAGTTGTGTCTTGTGACTAATGAAAGTTTTCTTAAATAAAAAAATATAAGAGTGCAAAAAAAATGCTCTCTTTGTATATATCCTGTTAATAGTCCCATCATAAATAAATATCATGATTGCACAATATGCTTTCAATTGTCCACATGATTAAAACGATCAGTTAGGGGCAAGGAACAAAAGGAGAGGAGAAAACTTTACGTAGAAAAAAAAAATGAAAAACATCAATAGTGATTAAACCAAATATAAGTATACCAGAAGAAAAAAAAATTAAAAAATGTTTGAGTGAGACTTGGTCTAATTGGAGCCAGTGGCAAGTTTTAGAAAAATTTTAGTAGGACGCATGAAACACTTAAATCAGCACTCCTCCCTCCCTAGTGGCATAGAACCGTCAGCTCTACTTCAATCAGAGAAAGTATGTGGTGCATTGCTGCTACAATGTCATCAACACGGGTCAGATTGTACCATGATAAAAGATTGAAATTTTCTTTCAGAAAAAACACAATTTGATTCACTTGTTGCATTGACCATAGTTAAAGCTAAAAGGAGCAGGACTCAGGCGTTGGATACAACTAATATATTATAGTGATAAATATATAAGGAATAAGTAAGGAGGAAGAGAAATAAAGGTGCTCTTTGGATGTATGACTCAGGCATGAGAGAATGCAGAACGACGTAGTGCTTGTTCATCTCCCGGCACGGTCGTGCTCAATGGCAGTGTATGTGATGCCTATTGACATGCCCATCGACAATGGTTGTGTCCGGTAGGCGCCATCAATTTGGAAATAAGAACTCCGCAGGACTAGTAGTGACCGACATGGGTGATGCTTAAAAACAACTCTATTCTATTCAAAAGTTTTTAAAGAAATTAATTTTGTAACCTCTATTACATAATAATGGTAAAAAGAGAAGCCATTTAACTTAATTACATAATAATTGCTTTTACGCATGAGAAACAACTCTATTCTATTCAACAGTTTTTAAAGAAATTAATTTTGTAACCTCTATTACATAATAATGGTAAAAAGAGAAGTCATTTAACTTAATTACATAATAATTGCTCTTACGCATGAGAATTGTATAATAATAATAATAATAATAATAATAATAATAATAATAATAATAATAATAATAATAATAATAATAATAATA
>LTAE01005670.1:0-27765 GCA_001647135.1 Pontederia paniculata | reverse complement strand
TTATTAAAAAATAAACTATGACGACCCTAAGTTATATTTATAACTTATCTATATTTTATACAAAAAGGAACAATTTACAAATTGTAATATTGTACGCTTATAAATTTATAGTTTAACTCTTATATCGATTAAATATTTAATAATTTTATATAGAATCATGGATGTATATGTTAATTTCAAAGACTATTAAAATAAAATTATATTTAATGATTTAATTATTCTTGTAATGACCATATGTTTATATTTAATAAACTATAATGATCATAAGTTATATTTAATGATTCTTATATATCAATATGTTAAATTACAAAGACGATTAAAAACTTAACTTTTAAAAAATAAAGAAAAAAGCGACGGCCCGCCCGACACGACCGAAATTATGGTGGGCCGGGCCGGGCCAACGAATAAGTGTTTTTGGCACGGCACGACACGACACGACACTGTAACAGCACAACACGAACACGAGCACAAGCATGATCAAACACGAGTTGACCAGCACGAGCATGACACGAGCACGACACGAGCACACACGAAAGTCCATCACTAATTTGGAGTGAACCTAATAAAATATTGGTGCCTTCAACTATGTATGCCATTCTCTATCTCTCCATATTCGTAATAAATAGGTATTAGAGCAATATATTTTGATATTATGCATGATAGACTAATCATATTAGAGCTTTCAGGCTCGTGGACGATCTTCCAATATTGGACGAAGATAGGATATCAACAAACATTTCAATAAGGACAAATTCAAGAATAGAGCATCACGCGAACATGCGTGGCGCTGCACAAGGAGGCCCGCACAAGCGTGCTTTATCACACAGGAGGGTATGAGGGTATGACATTGGAGTGTGCGTCGCCTCCACACAAGTATGCATCATCATGCAGGAGTTTTAATTTAGAGCGAGATTTATAGTCTATTTATTTCATACTTTACTTCCTATTTAATTAGGATGCGTTTATTTTTAAATTTGAGATTTCAAGTTGATGCGGGAGATTAAGATTTAATATGCTAAAATAAGGAAAAATATAACATCAAGAGTATCTATCATAGTGGTTTAATCCCTATCTATCGTCACAAGTGTTTTAATTCTCATCTCCATCCATCTCATGGCGGATATAGTCCAATTTTGAATTAAAAATTATTTCCGCCTAAGAGTATAGCCCAACTTAAGGTGAACCTTCATAAAATATCTATGTCTTCGTCCGTCGTATGTTCTTTTCTATCGTCCATCTGATGTTTGAAATAAAAAAAAATTATTTTGTTTTGGGTTTTTCTAAAAATGTTATTTTTACGATTCATTTTCAGTTTGATTTAAAGGAAGGGAGAGGAGAGAATAAACTAGAATAAATGGAGCGAGAAAAAAAGAAAGAACATAAAAATATGGGAAATAGAAAGAAAAAAGGAGGGAGAATAAGAGGATATATAGAAAATGTGTAATTCCAAGTTTATATCTCTGTTAATGTAATTTTCATTTTCACGTGAAAACAAGTAAACTATTTTCTTTGGATTCACATTCAAATATATTTTCTATAATTTATTTCTCAAAAATCAAAATATATTTTTCATCATGATCGAAACATATATTTTAGGATTATTTCTCCTAACACCTAACCTTTTTCCGTATCTAAACATAAACTTTAAATTATAAATTTTAGTTGTTGAACTTATTTGGAGTTATCATTTAAGTCCTTCCATCATATCATATTAATTTTATCTTTTAATTTTAGTTGTTGAACTTATTTGGAGTTAACTATGTTTTAGAATATTAAAAATTATTAAAAAAAATAGCAAAGTCCAGACTTTTCATAATTATTAAATATTATTTATATTCTTAAATTTTTTACTATATCAATAAAGCAATGGTAAAAATAACATTTTGTAACTCTTAAAAAAATAAAATTAATAAAATTTTGAATAGAATATGATGGAAAGGCTTGATTGATAATTCAAAATAATTTTAAAAATATTGTTTAAAATTAAGTAAAAAAATTAAGTTATAATTAAAGCGTGTTAGAGAAAATAAATTTATATTTTTAAATACTGAAATATTGTTTTAAAAAGAAGGCTGTCTCGCAATGTTCATTGTTCTCTGAATTTTAAATATTAAAAATTATAATTTATAAAATAAGTTTAAAAATAAAATTAAATATGAAAAATGAAGTTACAAGTAAAGTAGTGTTAAAAAACTAATTTTATATTTCAAATACTGATATATTTTAAAAAAAGGCTGTCTCGCGGTGTTCATTGTTCTCTGAAGTCTGAAGCTTGTACCACTAGCTTTTCTTCAATCAAATGAACGGACCTGATGGCATTGTTATTAACGTTACAAAGCAAAACCAACGGCCAAGCAGTAGACACGCAATCCCACCTCCCATAAGATTCTCCTCCTCCTTCCGCGCCCAGTGAGTCGGCTTCATTACTTCGCCGCCGTCCTCTCCTCTCGCCGCCTCGCCGGGCGGCGCCGCCGGCCATGGCGTAGTAGCTCTCTGATAAAAGGATCTCCTTCTACTGTTGGAGTAATCTCCACCGCCACAGCATTCTCTCTCCGTCTCACCCGCTTACTTCCAGTCTCCCTTGTCGGCCACTTAGTCCACCTGCCGTCCTCTTTTCCATGGGCACCGCCTACAAGGCCTCATCCAGCCCTAGATCCCGCCCTTTCTCCGCGTTCCCCGTTTGGTCGCCCGTTTCGCCGCTGTCGGTGGACGTAACCTTGGTGGTGTTGGCGTCGGCGTCGGCTGACGCTGCTATTCTCTCGCCCGTTCCTTGGACGGGGCCGATGGAGGTGGAGGAGAGGCAAGCCAACGTTGGCTCGCCCAGAACGGTGGTTGTCAGTAGCTACGTCGGAGCCCTAACGAGGGTTTTGGGCTGGCAAGTGACTGTGACTCGATTGTTGCTGTTTTTTGCTCGTTTGAATTACCTTTTACTTACTGAGGTGAGCTAAAAATCGGGTCTTTTTAGCGGCGAGGAGGACGCGCAGAGGTGCTTTTCTGAAGCCTCCCGGGATAACCACTTGGGATTTCGCTACAACATCAACGGGGAGTCCTTTCGCGAGCTTGGCGGTGAGTTCTACCAACGTCCATTATTTTTTAGAGGGAAAATAGTTTGATTTGGTGGTGATTTATAATTTCTCAGCACATCTATGAGTTTTATATCCATAGAAAAATATCAGTTCTTGCTCAATATTCCGAACAGATCACTGTTCTTCTCCCTGTTAATAGATACATAGGAATTCTGTACTGAATAGATGATGTGGGCTAGTTGTCTTCATGTTCGAGCAAAAAGATTGCCAACACATTCTGATGGTTGTTGTAAATGTTGGTTTCCTCCGTATGGATCTGCCAGGAGCTTTGTGTTGTTGGCCTGTAATGCCTGAGGAATCTTCAAGTAAAGATCATTGCTGCTTGGACCCGGCATTGACTTGTCAATTGAAAGCTGACGGAAATGCTTTGGGATTTTCTTCTTATGTGGTAAACAACGAGTACTGGCTAGTCCAGATGGAAAAGTCAGCGGTGGAAGTGGGTGCCGAGGAAAATATGGCAGACTTCTACTCTCCGGTGCTAACCAAAGGAAGGTAAATATTACTGTCGTTCGTTTCATTTTTTTTTTAAGCTTGTACTTTCATTTTATCTTTAATAACTAATTTCCTTTTTTCCAGTGTGAAGAATGCGCAAGTATGCAATTGCCATGTCCCATGTCAAGACTTTGGTTCCTGTCACCAAATTGATGAGCAATATGTGCTAGAACAAACTGGTAAGTGGTAAATTCTTGTGGCTGCCTAGCATGTTTTTTGTTTCTATATCTTTGCACTCCAAGTTATGAATTTTGGACTTGTCAGTTGCCCCTGGGTTGCTGTTTGCTTAATGTGTTATGAGTAATGATTTAAGAAAAACGAAAGCTATAAAGGTTTTCCATTATTCTTGTTTAACTGGTCTCTTTGATGTTTCCTCCAAAGTCCTGTTGAAGGTTCACCTGATAAATTTGTTTTTAGTTCAATGGCTTCTCTTTGCTCTTCCATATCTTTATCATGTAAAACCACGTCACACTTATCCTGTGAGTTATTAATCTATTGTTATTTGTACTGTAATAAGCGAGCTTATTTATATGCACTGATGACCTTTAAGATGTTGATACATTCAAGGTAGAAATCAAAAGAGAATGTCATAATGCTTTATCCTTTATTAACTTCATTGCACCACTGTGCAGTATTTCGTTGTATTCTTAGATTCATATTTTTTTCTTCTATCAATCAGNTTGCCCCTGGGTTGCTGTTTGCTTAATGTGTTATGAGTAATGATTTAAGAAAAACGAAAGCTATAAAGGTTTTCCATTATTCTTGTTTAACTGGTCTCTTTGATGTTTCCTCCAAAGTCCTGTTGAAGGTTCACCTGATAAATTTGTTTTTAGTTCAATGGCTTCTCTTTGCTCTTCCATATCTTTATCATGTAAAACCACCTCACACTTATCCTGTGAGTTATTAATCTATTGTTATTTGTACTGTAATAAGCGAGCTTATTTATATGCACTGATGACCTTTAAGATGTTGATACATTCAAGGTAGAAATCAAAAGAGAATGTCATAATGCTTTATCCTTTATTAACTTCATTGCACCACTGTGCAGTATTTCGTTGTATTCTTAGATTCATATTTTTTTCTTCTATCAATCAGATTTGTTCCTGTACTACTTTTCATCCATAACAAACCTAGTTTGCTTGTTAGTATTATGCTTTGTTGATTTCCGTAGTGAGGACAAGTACATTGCAAGAAGTTTATAGGTGAAAGCATGCACGGAAGAGTAAAACCACCACCAATTAGTGATGGAACAAACACGTTCTACCTAAAAGCTGTTACACTTCCTTAAGATAAGAGTCAGAAAACTTGTTAAATATGAAAAGTAAAATGTAGCAACTACGATTTCTGCTTGGAGCATCAAGAATCCAGGGTGGGCCATATCTATGTAAAGGACTGGGAAAAAGCTGATTTGCCAACCAATTAGCTTCTCAAATTCACTAGGCCAAAGAAACAAGCCAGCCAAAATGTTGAGACTTTCAGCCCTGTCTTTATATGTTTTTTTTGGCCTCAAATTTTAATAGGATTTCTCAAGCACAGTCACAGTTCCAAATAGACTTGTTATAAATATTTTGCAATGTGCATTGTGGTGAATCCATGGAAGTACTTGGATTGTTAATATTATGCTTACACCAAGCTGTAATTTGGTTGAACTAGGTTGTATTGGAAATTCTTCAAGGCAGTAAACATCTAGTTATTACTTGCCAAAATAGGGAACCAACGAGTGTTGGCAAAAATGGTAGAAACAGTTTGGTCCGGGTTGGGATGTGGGAACTAGCAGCCATGGGTTCAAACCCTGACAAGTACACCATTCAGACAGTTGTTCCCCTTTATTAACTGCAATAGTTGCCCTTCAAAAAAAAATAATTAACCGCAATAGTTAAGTGCTAGTAGTTCTGGATATCGGTAGACACAAAAAACTATGAATACTAAAGGGTAGTTAATGTTATGACTAATTATTACTCTTTAAGAATCTTAGTATGTTTAACTCTAATAAAATAAAATCTGAGTTGTTTCCAATAACCTCACTGGTCGTGAGAGAGTTGGGGCAAATGTGGCATACTACATCAGGGAGTCCACTCGAAGACGCCATGTTGGTGAATGGCAATGGTGCAGAACCAACATGCCACAAGTAAACGAACAACAAGTAAGTAACTTAGTGCGCTCATTCTTGGAGGAAGAGGTTCTTCAGGCACTTAAAAATCTCAAGGGTGAAGGGGCACCAAAGTCGGATGGCTTCCCTATGTTTTTTTTATCGTGAATTTTGGCCGGTAGTGGGTATGGATGTAATGGCTTCGAAAGATTGAATAAGTTTTTCTTTTTCCTCATATTGAAGAAATCAACATAAGAAGAGTTGAGGATTACATGCCTATAGCATTGTGTAATTCTATTTACCTCTTGGTAACAAAAGTTCTAGCTGATAGACTGCAAGAGGTATTGTGGTCTCTTGTACATCCGGTCCAAGTGTCCAGCCAACTTTCATCTTAGGCTAAATCCATCACTGACCACTTCATGATGGCTTTAGAGATTACCTCTTTTTGGAAGAGATTTGACACGTGGATTTCTTTGGAAGGTTGGCTTCTCCAAGGCTTCTATGGAGCTCCCTTCATTGTCATAGTTTCCCCCATTATGGATTCTTGGATGACAACTGGGTCCAACCTCAACGCCGCAATCGACAAGGGTGTACACTAGCACTTGTGCTCTTAGTAATCACTTCTGATGTTCTAGCCAGATGTGTGTTTTCAACTTGTGACGCAGGCATCTTATGTGGTTTCTCCTCGATACTAGACCAAGGTACTATCATGCTCCTTTATGATACGCTGATGATACATTGTTTTATAGAGGGCTATATGATACGATACTCAAGAACAATGTCTTGAGTGATCAGAACAATATATGATAATAAAGAGAAACGAGATCAAAAGAGAGATCATGCAACGGAATATCAACCTCAAGATTACCAATGAATCAAGCGATCGATATTATAAATCAATGAATTTAATCACAAGTTTACCTTGTAACTAACAACAGAAGTTCACGAAGAACGGGTTGCAGGAGTTCCCTCATAGCACAAGCAATTAAGCCAGAATTTTATTCATTCAAAATTGTTTCAAATAACATAAACAAGCAATATTTATAGGTTCCAAAAGACTCTTTGACCAGGAGTAAAATCCTAACTTAGCCTACAAGTAAAGAACACTTATTTCCTAAGATAACAACCAAATTCATATCATGACTCTAAACAAAATATTTGGTCCTAATTAATTCCGAATTTCTGGATTAAATAATTCAGTCATGGATTGTTTGAGCCTCTTCATGTGGAGACGCTTCATGCAACCCAATTTGAAATATATGAAGGAGTTGAGTTTGATCCAGAGTCTTCGATCCAGTTTGATGATGTATCTACATGGCAGTCTTAATTTGTTTCGCCTGCAATCTTGTTATCGGACCGGTACTTAATCGCAAAGGTTCTTGACCATCTTCAGCAGCAACATCTTGATAATCAAATGAAGTCTCTTCCTTGTCATCATGTTCCATAATGTCAGATCCAAATATGACAGGTTCAAATTTGACAACTTCTAAATTCGTGTTATCTCCAAATTTTGCAGCTTCCGAATTCATATAATTTCTCGGTGGTTCGACGAATTTCTATTCTTATAGATGTTTTTGGGGATTTCGTGGGCTTCAAAATCAATCACTCGTAATCTTCATTTGTTCCATTTGGAATATATCACAATGAGGCCAACTAGGCTTCTTTGGAACTGCTATGGCAATAAGTAGTCTATCACTGAATTACTTGGGACTTCCTCTCTCGGATGATAAGATATTGTCTCATGATTGGACTCCTATTGTTGAGCTTGTCGAGTTGCGGTTACAAGGATGGTGTTCTAGATTCCTCCCAAGTGATGGCAGCCTAATATTGATTAAATTGATCTTGTCATCAATACTGATATGCTACATGTTAGTGATCAAGTTGCCTAAGGGGGTTTTGCAGCGCATAAATACTATACGAGGGCAATTTTTTTGGTGTCAAGACAACGGTATTGACCGAGGCATGTGATGCGTAAATTCACACATGTAAAAATATACTCGGCAAGTGTACCGATCGCTCAAGTAATAAGAGTGAATAAAAGAGTTGTCGATCCCACAGGGACTAATGAATTCAAAATCTGAAATCTTATTTGAAAACTTGAAAAGATAAATTTTAATAATTGGTTTTGAAAAGATAAAACTAAAAGATAAGATAGAATCAGTAAAAGATAAAAGATAAAAGTTAAGTTTTTAAAAGATAAATAGATAAAATAAATTAGGTTGGTAAGGGATAGAAGTCTGTTAACCACTGTTATCTTTGGAATTAATCAATAAAACATCTAAATCTTGGATGGCAGAAGGATTGATTTAAAATTATAAGACTCCGAAAAGGGATGACTTAACTATTTTGAAAATAATTCAAGTTAGGAATACGTGAAAACGTTAGACCCAAAATCAATTATTTTGAAAATGCAATGAAATCAAACCCTAAATTGCTAGGCCTCTTTCGAGTGAATAGCAACCCACAACCTAGGAATTCTGAAAACAGATAGACCCAGATCCTTGAATCTGATCACGAAAATCCAAGAAAACGGCCGGAAAATATGGCTCCGAAAACGGCCCGCGTTGGCCAAAACGGACCGCGTCGGCTCTGTTAAAAATGCGGCACTGACAGATGAGAGAGAATACGGTCGAGTCCTGAAGAGGATCACGACCACATTCGTCTTGAATAAAACCGACTAAAATAATAAGAAACGGCGTAATTGGGCGCGTGATCAACACGGCCTGAGTTGGCTCTCAGAAAAGACACGGTCGAGTCCTTAAGAGGATCACGACCGCGTTTCAATAAAAATATAATAAATTAATCAACGTCGGCGTATGGCTCGGAAAACGAGGAGAAGAACACGGCCAGAGTCTTGAAAAGGATCACGACCGCGGTCTTCTGGCGATTAAAATATTTGAGAACATACGCAAAGAGGAAGCGGCGAATCAGACAGAAAAAGGCCCGTGTTGAAGAACACGGCCTGTTTTCTTCTCGGCCGAAAACACAAATTCGCTTATAAAATTTAGATTAAAACCAGATACGAAAAGTTGAGAATAATACTCACGATTAATGTCAATAAACTACTCATTAAGCAAAATAAAATATTCAGATTCAAGTTAATCTAATCATTCAGCATATAATAATCCAAAATACTAACAAGGTTTACAGATTCTTCCCTAACCAATAAATTAAACTAAGAAAGGAAAAACTACTAACAGATTATCCAGAAATTCGTCAGGACTTCATCGTCTTCGGATCTCCTCTCCAACCAGAGCTTCAGGCAGAAACTTCAACTCCAAAAAACAGGGATCCCCTCTGGGGTTACATGGGGTCTTATTTATAGGCAAAAGTTGGCATGAAGACCCTAAATTGTACGGTTAAGATTACATCTTTTAACTTAGAGGAGAAGGAATCTTCAGCAGTCGTCCGATCGGTCGAACCGCCTTGTAGGGTGACAACACGGCCCTTTTTAGTCTAAAACGGCCCGAGTTGTGTTGACGTGGAGTTTGATTCCTAGTTGATTGCGAACACGGGCGCGTTGACGTCATCACTGACACGTGGCGTCTTCTAAGTGGCTGAACCAACCGTTTTGACGTGGACACCGTCGTGGCGATGATCTGACGTGGCGGTCGAAAACGGCCCGAGTTATCATATACGGTCCGAGTTGAGAATCGGAGTTGCATTCTGATGTTGACGGGGGTCGGACACGGCCCGTTTTGATCCAAAACGGCCCGAGTTGGCATTGAATTCCTTTAGACCTCCGTTGTTTGTTGTTGATAGATGAATTCTTTGCAGTTTTGAACTTCTTTTACTTGAAAATCACACAACAGAGAACATTTGGGTAGTTTCTGATTCAAAGACAAAATGTAGTGAATAAATTAATGAAATAATAAACAAATCTATACTAAATGCCTAAAAATGATATGAAATAGATGCGTGCAACATGTATATTTATGCTCGCATCACCATGCACCTGATAGCATGGTCTGTGTTTAGACCAGCATTTGAGGGGGGCTTGGTGATCTGCTCTTTCGAAGTTATGAATGAACGTTTGCGCGCTAAATGGACTTTTTGGATCATGGGTCAATCTCAAGATATATGGTCTTTGGTGATATTGGCTTGCCATGACCTCACCTTATCATAGTAAAGGAGAACAAAAGTTTCGATGGGTACCTCGTCCTTTTGGAAGGGATTGGCAACAACCATGATAAAAGTACGACTTCGTAGCTACATTGGGAGACAAACAATTTGAGATTTTGGGAGGACTCTTAGACCCACAATGATCTGCTATGCAGATTGTTTCCAAGATTATTTGCTATGGCACATGAATAGACAAGCAACAATAGCTAACTATTGGTCGTGGAACATGCTGAGCAATGGTGTTTGAACCCCTTAACTTGCTACCGAACTTTCGGACTAGTGGGTTGAGGAATTTATGTTCCTATGGATGCAACCGGAGAATAAAGCTCTTAATGTTTTACAAAAGGATGCGTGGAAGTGAAACACAAGGAATTTGTTTTGTGAGGACAACTTACAAAATTCTAGATAATAACAAGTTAGACGACAATATGATTCACATAGATTACAACATGATATGGCGGACAAAACTCCTGATGTGGATAAATTTTTTTGCCTGGTTATTGCGGCGTTCGAGACTTCCAACTAGACATTATGGTCTCCGATGGGCACTAAAGGTGAACGCATCATGTGTTCTTTGACAGCGGATGAAGATATCAATCACCTGTTTCTTATTACGCGGTAGCGAGGGAGGTGTGGCTGTAATCTGTATGCTTTTGGATTATTTTCATTTCGACTGGTGATTTCTAGAGGAGTTTAAGATCAGGGGGACAAGACTCAAATTACCAAGTCTAATTCTCGAGAGGTCGGTGGACAACTCCTTTTGCTTTTTTTGGTCAATTTGGACACAACACAATGGGTGTATTTTCAGGAGAGAAAAATGCTATTCGGACAACATTGTATCTTAGCAAAGAGTTTTTTGAGAGATTGGGAAGTTGAGCTTATTCTTCTAAACTGCATTATCTTAATAAATCTGGATGGTTACTCAAGATAACCATCCTTGCTTTTTCAAAATAAAGATTGTGCTTGTTTATTGGGTATGATATCGGATATGCTAAATTATAGTTTCTAGGAGCACCAAATGTACTTGCTGCATGTGTAGTTCCCCTTTCAAGGTAGGTACCTTGTAGCTGCATGGATTTTGCATGAGGTCATTTCTCTTTAAAAAAAAGTGTAATTTCACTGCTTTGTTAATGTTCTATTGCACTATAAGAGATGTATCTTAGTTTCGTTTTTCTTTTGGTTAACAGATAATTTATTTTTTTCCCTTTTAGGTAATCTATGTTATTTGCTCATTCCCTGAGTCCTAAGAAATTCTGCAGACATTGGTTGAGTGCTCTGCTGCTTTTGGATCAGCTTTCTTGTTTCCTATGGTCACTGTGTCCAGAGTCCACAGCAGTGACAGCATGTTCTTTTTTTTTTGAAAGAAAAAACAGCACAACTGCCAGAAAAAAAAGCAACATGTTTGTCACAGCTCATTTCTTAGATGCTTATAATGTATGTTAACCTTGACTTGCATTGAGTATAAACATATGTACCAACTCTTAGGATGACTGTCAAAAAAATCCAGTTTGCTGTGTCCATGGACTGTTTGCAGTATATGCAAAAATCCTCTTTTTCACAAAGCTGAGCTAACAAACATGTGCATTTTTTTCTAGTATGTGCCCATATATGAACTAAATTATCAGCAAAATCTCTTGCCATGTAATGATTTAGGTTGCTTGCGAATACATACTTTTGCGACCATAAGACTCTGTGTGACTGGTGTGATGCCTTCTCTTTCTTTTTAGTGTTTTTTCGTCCTTTCCCATGATTGAAGAATTCTGTTCATTGACTTTTTTTGGCAAGGACATTCAACTAAAAAAATGAAAATATTATCAGAAGTCAGAATTGAGTATAAACTTGTAAATTTAGCCTGGGAGGCATTTTGGAATTTGGAAAAATACTCCTTCTGGTTCATATATGCTTAGTGAGGCATAATTCCCATGCCTTATCGACAATAGCTATTCGAGATTGTAGACGATATTGCATTTACCTATTCTTGATTCAAGTGGACCTAAACTGACAATAGATCAATCAGCTGACTCATAGTGACTTGAATTATCTTTCGGTCATGCCAAGATATGATCTGTTAAAGAAACTGTTCTTTTTTCAGTAGATAAAGTTGTACATGTAGTTCATATTGTGTACTAAAATTTGTTCCTCATATTTTTTCATGATCCATCAGCATGAAGTATTTATACTTTTTTTTTGTGTCAAGTATTCGTCTTCTTGGTTCCCAATTTGGTAATAAGAGCAGAATTTCCTGACTCGGTCCATGGACACTTTCTCATGGTAATATGTCTAAACGAATAGGAAATTGTCAAAAGTTATTCTTTGATTTAGGCAAGACCAACTTTCATGTCTGAGTTGGCATATTTGATTAAATGTTTTTTACCATCACTATTATGTTCTAAGTCTCTCTTTTTATAAGTCAGAAAATTGTGTTCAGCATTGTTACAGCTATTCGCTTTGCAAGATTCAATATTTGATGACAGAATTTATTTTTAATGGGAAATCTTTAGCGGACAAGGCATTAACAGGGTTAAAAGGTTATGCCTACATAGGGTACACAACTGAAGAAGTTTCGGCATCAGCTCTGAAGGAGATGGATAACAAGGTAACTATGAAACTTTTCATTTTCATTTGTAGTAATGGTCAAATGTGTATCTTGAAGGATGTTATAGTAAAGTTTTTTATTCTTGTAGAGGATCAATGGCGCAGCTCAAACTCACTATCCAAAGTACAGCACAGCACTTCTGAAGCCATTAAGTCATGAACCGCCTGATGTTGGATGATATTCTCATTCATGCATGAGTGCAGCCAGAAACCAAAGGTGTGGGGGAATGTTTACTTGCCTGGTCCGAGATATTCTACTTCATGAGTTGGATGTGCAACTTAACAGGAAGTGTGCTGGCTTGTTACATCTATGATCAGTTCATTCCCTGTATATGCAGATTCAACTCAGGAAGCAAATTTTGTCTGAAACTAAGTAGTCCTTTTTTTCTATTTGATATATCCATATCCTTGGTGATTTTGCTGGGAGTTGATTCTTAAACCATGGATATTACCGTGTGCTTAATCCTTCCAGTTATTTTGTGCAATGTTTTTTGGAGTGTAAACTGCCATTGCAGATCATTGAATGAAATTGGGTGAATTAGAAAGAGTATAGCTACAGTGGTATTGTAAAGAACAATATGTTATGGATAGTTGGGTAATGAAGGCAGCATGCTTATAATTTCTTGAACCACTCCTCAATCCACCCTTGTATATATATCCGTTTTATCATGTTTTTGAGATTCCAAATAGGAAAAGAGACCGAGGTGTCTTTGGACTCAACTGTAATGCGAGCTTTGTGATTGAAATGAAATACTTGTCAAAATTTTATGATTGCTTGAAGCAGTAAATTTTACAAATGCAAGTCACATTTTAATACAGGCTCAACATTTTAGGTAAAACATTGGTCAACTTAATTAACAATTTATCATAGGATAAAATATAAAATATAAAATATGAGACAAAATTTCTTTCTCTATACAAACTGTCAAAATAGGAATGAAATACTTTATGATTGAAATCAAATACTTGTCAAAATTTTATGAATGCTTGAAGCAGTAAATTTCACAGAATATAAGTCAAATTTTGATAAAGGCTTAAGCTTTTAGGCAAAACATTGGTTAATCTAATTAACAATTTATCATAGGATAAAAATATAAAATTTCTTTCTTTATACAAACATACGAGATGATTCGCTTATCTAGTTAAGAATTTATGTAGCCAAGGAATTTATCTTTGATTTATTATTGATGCTACTATTTTAATATATATCATTGATAGACGCAAGTTTGAAATCATCGTCCTTGTGATCTTGTTAAGAAGAAAAAACAGGAAATGAGGGATTGTATTTTTGTTTATCTTTAGTTTCATTGTCTCAACATTTTTTGGGTAAAAGACATTCTATTAAAAAATTGATTATTCTTTCTTTAAAGGATTATTTTCATTTATTTTTTTCGAACTATCGCAAAAATTTAGACCTAACTTTGATATATAAAATCGAATAGATCTAGGTCTAAACTTTTTTTAATTAGATAATTTAGTTCAATCACCTAGTATTAAATTTACTAAAATTATTTTAATTTATTAGATTATCATTTTATCTTTCTAATTAAAAAAAACCTATCATATCTCTCTTCTTCTCTCTCTACACTATCTTTCACTCTCCTCCTCTATCACGTTTCTCTTCTCTCACCCGCTCTCACCTCTCTCTCTCTCAACTTCTGGCGCCTGCGCTCTGGGGATCTCCAGGCCAGCATGGGGGCTCACCTGTGCGCGCAGGCTAGCAAGCGCATGCTTGTTACTCAGAGAGAGAGAGGAGAGAGAGAAGAAAAACGAATAGGAAGAAATATAAGAATGATAAAATAATAATTTCATATAATAAAAAATAGAAAATTAGACTTTTGGATCAAACTAATCAATCGAATAAAGTTCAGATCTACTTCTGCCCAATTTTATACATCAGGATTAGATCTGTATTTTTGTGATAGTTCGAAAGAGTTATTTGAAAATAACTCTTCTTTAATATATAAATGAGCTTAATGTTGTTGTCTCCTATTTAAATGAGGGACAACTTAAGACCTATTGTATCAGTCGTTGGATCAAAGATTCATGGTTGCAAACAGTTTAGTCATTTTTTATTACAATCGTGGATCTCTGATTCAACGGCTGATACTATGGACCTCAAGTTGTCTCTCCTTCAACGAGGGGACAACAATATTTTGTCATACATATATATATATATATATATATTGTTACATCATTTTTTCTTCCTTTTATTATAATAAGGATAAATGGATGATATTAAATCAAATTAAATTAATCACTTTTTTAAATTG
Source organism: Pontederia paniculata (assembly GCA_001647135.1). Classification (NCBI taxonomy): domain Eukaryota; kingdom Viridiplantae; phylum Streptophyta; class Magnoliopsida; order Commelinales; family Pontederiaceae; genus Pontederia; species Pontederia paniculata. The sequence goes on along the minus strand of LTAE01005670.1, from coordinate 13,108 downwards.
ATATTCCTTTTTCTCAATCTCTCTCTCTCTTCATTGTTGGATTTTAATTTAATGATGTATAGTGCAATTATGCGCTACACCTCGTGACATTCGTAGACGTTCATGACCCTTCTAACAGATAATCAATTCCGTAAAAGAAATACGCCACACCAATCCCTTTATAACGATAAGAAAGAATAGTTTAAAATATAAAATCAAGTGTAGCCGAAATCAAAATGATTGTCCTTGAATCTTCGTTATTTTTTATTTCTTAAAAAGATGATACATCACACCACACATATGTATATCTGTATCAAGATGCTGCAAGCATCTTCATTAATTTAGGTTTCTTTATACTAAATCAATGACCTCTTTTATAATCGGAGAAAAAATTGTGTAAACTTTAAAGCATCATTTAATATCTCCCTATTTAATTAGGGATTTTTATGGTAAATATCGTTGTTGGGTAATTCGACCATCATGATAGATTTTTTTACTAAACTCATCGGTATTTTAACCTTAGGCACCATTTTTTGGCATGCACTAAATATTCTATAAATTAAATGATAGCATGATGTAGAGCAAGATGTGTTTCGTTTACCACAGAAAATTAACATCATTTATTTGAAAAAAAATTAATGAAGATGCTATCTATCTAAGTTAACAAGGATTAATGCACCTACAAAGTACCACTTGCTTTGTAGGGATACTTAATAAATTCTAATCGTATATTGCATAATCAACGATAATCAATGATAAATCTTCAAATTAAAAAAAGATCACGGCTTATTAAATCTATCATTGATTATGCAATATATAATTAGGATTTGTTAAGTATCCCTATAAAGAAAGAGGCAGGGGCGGACTCACATATGTCAGGGGGACGGGAGTCGAGCCTCCTCCCTTGCCCTTCCCCTCAACTTTTCGGTATATAAAATATATATACGTATATACTAGTAGTTTTAGTTAATAAATAAAATAAATATTAACAAATTATTATAATTATCTAACTGGAGTAGTGAATAAGTGATTTTGGCTAACATCTGTAATTTATTATTATATATTTTGATTCCCTCTAACTTTTCTTTCTGGGTCCGTCCCTGACAAGAAGTGCTCTTCAGATGCATTAAACCCTAAATAATATTATTTTATCTATCATCTCAATTATAGAATATTAAATTTATGATAAATAAAAAAAATTAATAAAGTAAAAATCTATCCAACATAAATTTAACATCCTCTTTTAATTGAGAAAATAAGTAGCATCTTCATTTTTTCTTAAAAATTGGCAAATACTGGGGTACATGAAGGAAGAGATATGTGAGTTTGATATCTGGTTAACCTTCCAATTAAGAAAAAAAATCATGCAGCAGTACTTAAATAGATCGCTGAAATGAATTGTATGCGATCAGAGGCGTTTTAGAAACGTATGAGAAAATTCATATACAATCCTCAAAATATTTTTAATGATGTCAATTAATTAGAAACTTAGATGCACATAATTAACCGATCAGAATGAATTAATAAAAGACAATGAACATGTATTTTAGTTAAAGTGCGCCGCAGCTAAGAAATAAAATAATGTACTAGTAGACATAGCTCATATATTAAATGAAAAAAAAGAACCAACAGCCAAAAAAAAAAAAAAAAGAAGAGACAAAGAAAAAGAAGGTACTTTTGTACTATGCCTAAGACAATGCATTGTTAGTTTGGATAGAGCTTAATTTGCTGCACATAACACACGTCATTTTATTAGTGCTGCGTACCTCAAAATCTCCAACATATAAGAGGAGCGGGAAAAGATGTACGTATATACAAACATCAGCTACACATTGATAGGGACTTGATACAAATCTATATATTATTTGTGTCAGACCCAACTCTTGAACGCTGAAGTAAGATAGAGGTATGGTCATGTCACTGTTGAGGGTACACATAAGATTTATATATGTTTCTTAAACAGGAGAGCAGATCAGCTTTGGGATCTTGCAGGCACTCTTCCATTGGCCACCCCCTAAACCTACCAAAAGCACTGGCTGTAATCCTGGAACCTGTAAGCCCCCCTGAGAAAGAACCCAAAGGTCCATAATGCATGACTCAATCACACAGTAAACATATTGCTGCATGCACGACCCCAAAGTGTCACCAATCAAATCACAGGTCTTGTGTTACAGTAGTGATCAATGGTTTCAATTTGAATTGCATGTAGCCTATTGCACATATAGCCTGGAGGAGAGGCAGCGTCCAGTACTGTTTAATTATAACTGTTCATGATTCATCTGCTCACCAACCATTTTGATTTGGTGAGATTTTGCTTCCTTTGTTTATTCTGCTGCACGTATGTGTGTGTTTTACTGCATGAAATAATAACGTATGGTGGTTGCAGAGCTCAAACTCTGAAAGCATGCAAGCATTTAGTTGGTTCTGATATACCCGGGGGAATTTTGCCTGTGCAGCTACTGGAAATTTCCATATATCCTTCATATGATGGAGCCGGGCATTGGCCTTTGGATGAGATGTTATCAATTGATTTAGGAAACTTAGCTGTCTTTGCAGGTTTTTTTATCAATAGGAGTAGGCAGAATTGAAGCAAATTTGACTGAAAGGTAGTGTAAGAACAACTTCGTGCTATGCAGTTTTCATGCAAGAAATGAGCCAGTGTTTTAATGGCCAAATCAGAAGAGAAATCTCATGATTAATTCTTGGCACATTTCAAGCTGGAAGCTTTCATTCTCCATTTAATGGATCTGTGACTTTATGTCCTTGTCTCCTCCATGAAATGTATATCCTTCTGATAATTAAGCCAGTGATCAGGTCTTGCTTATGATTAATTAAAGTGAGCTCACATTTGATTTGTGAATATGCCTGTGGCCTTTATGAGTTATCCATGTAACAAGTGTGGAGATAAAGCCAAGAAAATGTAGGTCCAGAAATATTGTTTTGCCACCCCAAAACATTTTCCTTTCTGTCATACTACAGATTCTTTCCCAATTGACATGATATGCTGGCTAGCTTGACAAGAAAACAGTTCCTACAGATGTGTTGTTTACTTTTCTTAGGTAATTGTATTGTGTTTTGTAAGTTAAAAGAGGTTGTGCATCTAAAGGAAAAACGAAAAATTACCTATCTCCAAGAAAAAAACTGCCAAATATTTGAAGTAAAAATTAACCTGCAGACGTATAATTCAGGCATCCTATACTTGTTAAATGAAAAACTCAGTCGTTTAAGTTCCAAACTCATCCTGTTGGGATGATATTTTGATCAATTTTGCGTGTTTATTGACAACAATTCTATATATTTAGAATGATGTACTGATCTAATTAGTCTGGCATTTTTTATAATACAACTTTAAAGCGTGAGAAAGCCATTGAGTACTGAGTACATGGTAGACTGATAGATAGGGGCGAGGAGGATGAAAAAAGTATATGTACCTAGTAAGAAAGATATAAGCAAATGGAAGTGTGTAGGTTATTAGTTAATCCACAAATAAGTACAGTTAGCGGCATGGTTCAATTCATCTGATGGCAACATTAAATTTATAGGACAGACGAGAAGCAGCTGTAAAGATGACTTCCAGTGCTGATGATCATTACCCTCTGAAGTTCTATATATCTGGAGCACTCTAGAGCTGCTTCTAGTTGCTGGTAGCATGCAAGCTCAAGTTCACTGAACAGCAAGTTTAGTTCCAGTGCTTTGAATGCTCCAAGCCTTTTTGATGTTTAAAATCATGACAACATATCCACTTTGTGCTCAACAAAGGTATCCTTTTGTGCCTTACACATGAACAACTCGTATCTTTCTTACAGTTCTGTTAACGTCCATAACTTGAAGATTCCTAGAGTTTGAGTCAGAAGTCCACATTTCCAAGTTTCTACCAGTTTCCTGGTACTTCATTTCTATGTCATTCTTATTAGCACTGGTATTATGTTTTCTGAATTATTCCTTAATTTCCGTCACTGCAGCCTCAAAGTAGTTTTAATTATAGCCCAGACAGAGATGCTGCAGGTATGTCACACAATGTTTGAACATTGTGATGAAATATACATGTTCTATGAACATGCTATATGTTGAGTTAACTAGTAACCACCAAGCTATCGTATACATGAATGCTATGATCTATTCAATTATCTATACTGGGAACTTTTAAGTCCACCTGTTGCAGGATATGTGGTTATGAAATAGCAGTTGTTTGTTCTTCCCATGCAGTTTATACTATGAACTTTTTCAGCACATTAGTTCAGAAACATGGATAGAGAAAATTTTAAACTGTTTTATGGATATCCGTTGTTTCAGAAGGCTTTTTTTTTTATCCAGGATCAGATATATGTTGCTATCAGTTGTCGGTAGGAAGTGCCTATTTGCCTTAATGTCTGTATATTTCAACAAATTTATCTGTTGTGAATTAATGTATACTTTAATTTACTGTAGTTTCATTAATCAAAGAGACCATTTCAATATGGCAGTTAGTTCTACTTACTGTATCTCAATAAAAAAACTCTACTAACTTTCCTATTCTATTTACTTGTTTCTTCATTTTTGCTTTACTATGTGTCTGACCTCCCCACAATAAGCATATGTTTTCTTTATGTTAACTTTGGGAGAAGTACATGAAATGTTATTATCACATATGATCACAATAAATATGCACCGTTGTATTGGCAGACAGTCTGCCCTTTTCTTTTACTTCAATGCTTCTCTAGTTTGTTCTGCTTTTGATATGAAAGTGCTATGGGCATCAACTGCACTGCACTCTATTGAATTCCAGAACAAAATTGTACTTCATCTTCCTGATCAGAAGTTGTGGCTTTAGTCAGCATTTTTCTGAACTTTCTAGCTATAAGACGTATTCGATCCCTTTTGTTAATTATTCTTATTATCATGGATAGCATAACATGACGATTAATCATATTTGACAGATTAACCAACATCCTTTCTTTTCGTTGTATGACAAAACCACATTTCATATTGGATATCTTTGCAGCACAGGCAAACAAAATATATACATGGAAATCCAAGACATGCTATCAGAAATTTAGACTGCAACAGTATGCTAAATTTTTGTGGTTGAACTCGTACATCTAGTCATAGCTATTATATGTTAGAATGTTTAAACTAGAAATACACAAGTGGTCATTTGAAAATGTAGAGGGCATACTTTAACTGAATTATCTCATATTAATTCTATGAATACAATGGTGGGAATCCTTTTCTTTCCAAAAGGACTAAATGATGAAGGAACTTTCTGAAATTTTAAGCTTTTATGTATCTCATATAACTGTCTATCCAAGAGAAACATCAGTACATGATTTTGTGATTGGGTTACACTTGGCATTATTTGGATTATATATGTGGAACAGCTTATTCTTGGCTAGATGTTGAATTAGACTAGACAGTAAGATTACTAAAGCTGAGTTGCATGAACTGGGAAATAAAAAAATAGATGAAGTAGAAAATTGTGTTGGTAAATAATATGCATAAATGTACAAAACAGCTAAGGCATGCTGATCAAATAGAAAAAAATGAAATATATAAACACATAGTTGATCTTAACTTGTCACATAAACTGGAAACAAGATTGTAAAAGATTTGCTCCTCATGATGCTTAATCATGAATCATTTCTTGAACTAGGAATAAGCTGAATATTTATGTGAAGCGAAAATTGTCGGCACCCTTTGTTTCTTCCTTTGTGAAGATGAAAGGAATAAGTTGTTAAATTGTCGACACCCTTTGTTTCTTCCTTTCTGCAGATGAAAGGAATAAGTTGTTAAAGTCGTTATACAATGGCGGTCCTTATGAATTGATTGTTCTACACTTCTTACTTGGTGTAGCTTGTTATTTTCCTCTCTTTGAAAGAAATAATCAACCATGGTTCAGCAACCTTATTGTCCATGAGGATCCATGATGCGAATTTATAAAACATGTAAAGTCCATTCATGTTGATCACTTTGTTGCGCCAAATTTACAAGCATTTCCTTTCTGTTTGTAACTACAACATTCCATATCCCTTATAATTGCGCTAAAAAAAGATTAAGAAGTTCCATTTCTTGAAAGTGAAATAATTCTTCGGCAACATAGTTTTTCTCAGATGCACTCCAAACAATTATATATGATTCATCAAACTTTCTATTGCTAACTGAAAATCACTGGTCTCCTCTAGTGATAAAGGAGAAAAGAAAAGCCAATAAAGAAAGGATCTTAACAACATCTACTTCTAAATTCATGTAACCACAGTTTTTTACTACACGCATGAGCATGGCCTTCAACTAAATAAGAATTACTGTACAAGGATATGAAACCGATACGATTAAGTTTAAGATTGATTTATTTGAATAATTAAGTTTGAAGAATCTGATAGAACACTGAAGAAGACAACTCAAACTACAGCTATAGGCAGCTTACAAAATGAAGAATTTAAACATATCCAAACTCCTGCTAAATATATAGATATTTGAATCAACTCGATACAAGAAATATATATATGGAGGATTACTAATAACAAATGTGATCATTTCAGCATTGCTGGTGTTGTATATCTACCAGGAAATTAAAGAACCAGTGCTCCATCCTCCTTATTGATTACCTGAGGCGTGATCGACTTATTGCAGTTGTTCTTCCAGGAAGTCGTCCATGGTGTCATGGTTGCCATGGAAATGCCAAGGACTCACGGCCATTGCTGTGCGTTCGTATATACTACCGTCGCAGAGCACAGTCTCCTCTAAGCCTGTCGTAGTTTTAGATGACATCAGTTGGTCCAATCTGCAGACATCTGAAAGCGTTCCTTGGCAGCCATCTCTCTTCCTCTCTCTTGCCGTCTTCTCCCTCACCCTTGCTCTCACCTTGTCCCTAGATCGCCTTGAGAATTTTGTATCAAACGCCGCTTCTGTAAACGACGGGGACCCCTTCTGTACCTTTGTTAAAGCGTCAGCAGCAGGATTCAAATCTGGCAGTAAGTGCTCGCCATCTGAATTGGATGAATCAGTGAAGAAGACGTCGTCTGCAGCAGCGTTGAGGGTTTCATGGTCAATAACCAGCTTGGATGAGCCGGCTATGAGCTGTTCTATGGCGGTCTTGGACTGGTGGAGGAGCCAGTTAACCGTGTGGCTGGCCTTGTCGAAGCCAAGCATGTCCTGGAGGCTAAAGAACTGGCGGGCGACGTCGAGGGACAGCCGCATCCTCCGGTCTCTCAGGCCCTGCGAGGTGTGTATCTTGCTGTGCCGGTCGGTCCTGAAGCGTTTCCTTTTCCTGACCACTGGTGCGGCGCCAGCTGCTAGTCTTTCCATGCCTGCCACCGGATCCGGAGGCGGCAACGCCGAAACGTCCAGTTCCCGCATCAGGCGGCCGGCGCCGGCGCCTCCCTCCACGGCGAAGCTTTGGTCGAATGTACTGAGGGGAGACAAAGCAAAGGAAGGCAAGGAAGGGTGGCATGGGATGAGGTAACTAGGGGAGTTCAGTCTATCACGGTTGTCGTCGACAGTAAAGTAATTGCCTGCATGGTACTGCGAGTGGAGGTCATCAAGCAGCATGTTCTCAAAGGTCGACTAAGGCAGAGTGAGTGAGAGAGAGAGAGAGAGAGAGAGAGAGAGAGAGAGAGAAGGTGCTTCTGCTTGCTGCTAGCTGAAGCAGAAGCGGAGGAAAATAGATCAGGAGCAGGGGGAGAAGGAGACCTCGCAAGGACAAAGATAAAAGCATGGAAAGAGCTCTGGTGTGGGGATGCAAGCGTTAGGATTTGGAGGAAGGTACAAGATGGAGAGAGAAAGCACAGAGGATGCTGGTACTTGTTACAGCATAGATCAGAACCTCCACTTTCTACCCTCATGAGGACAGTAAGAAGAAGAAAAAGGAAATAGTAATAAAAAAAATACTGTCTGTAGTGGAAAGAAGTGATGAAACTTTGATGAATAAGCGTTCATCTGCATTTTGAATGCAAAAGAATAATAATAATAAAATATTCTCCCTAAGTGCATGTTATTACATTCATGCTTTTGATTTAAATTAAGTTCTTACGTTCATTATGGTTATTTGAGTTTCTCAATAACAAAATTCATGACTGTAAAGAGAAAAAAAAACTTATGAAAGTAACTTTGAGTTTTTGGATTTATTTCTTTCCTGAAAATATAGTATGGTATATAGCTTGAAAAATAATCATTTTGTTACTAATAATTTTAACATTTGTTCTTTGGTTAATTCATACTTTTTCGACCTACTAAGATATTATATATGTTTAATTATATGTCTCATTATTATCCTTAACGAGAGGGATTGGGTGAGAAATTTGTGGTGTTTATGGAAGGATGACATGTTGTCTAATGACATCAAGTCCGAAGAACAGCACATAAAAGTTCCGATCACGTGGGAGATGTTGATCGATTGACAACACCCCTCCTTTGTGTTACTTCATTAATATGTTTCATCTTTTCCCCATATTTCGTGTATAATATTTAAGTAACATCCTCTGAGTTATTCACTACTTGACCGAATCACTACATGATACAACCCGATATTTACATATATCAAAGCCATTGACCCTCTATCTCTATATAACATTAACTATATACATATGTATAACAAACATGTATGCCAAAAAATTAAATATAATATCATGTTTCATCTATAACTCGCACACACTTAAATTTGTTAACCAAAAATAAAGATGATGGTTACAATAATATAGCAGCCTAGTATACGAACCTTAATTAAATCAAGCTCAAAGGCTCAAACTATCATGCAACAAGTTTTAAAAAAGAACTGATTGATGGAATATGTATACTAATATTTCTTTCATATATATATATATATATATATATATATATATATATAATATGCAAGAGGAAAATATAGATAATTTACGGCTAAATAGCGTTGTAGCTATGGGAGTATATCATATGTTAGGTCCTTGGCTACGTAAACCATAATTAATTTCTCTACCCTTATCGAGAAAAAAAAAACAACTCCTCTACTCTATGTATATGTATATAATATACTTGGAGTCGTACCTTTAAAAGAAATGAATGCATCTTTTACTGTTTTACCTGAAGGGTTCTTGTTCATGGTCCGATGCAGGCAAACGATTAATGTCTAAACAGTCGCATTCGCAGCGATCGTAAAAGAGAAAGAAAAAGAAAAGAAGTATTTGTCCTTGCGAAAGTGACATGTTAGATCAGGTGGATGTGACATGGTTTACTTGGCAATCTAAAGAAGCATAGGAAAAGTATATAAATAGGAAGTAAGATGCATTTAGTGATGCCATATGCAGAAAAAGGCATTTTTTCTCAGATAAGAACGAGAGAAGGAAGGCAGGGGGCGGCATGCAAATGTAGAAAATAATCCAAGGAAGATTTCTTCTACAACGATGTGTTCAAAACTCGTTCACGATAATGGAACATGGCAAGTGCAATGGAGTATTACTTATGAGCGCGCACACACCACAAATGCCAATTATTTGCCTTGATGCTAACTTTTTCATTTGCTATTATATTTTTCGAAATTTCGCCTCAACTAATCTACGACGTTGTTCTAATCGTATTGAATGAATTTTCTATCGAAATTTTTGTATGTGAAACTTACTTAAAAGAAAAAAAAATCATCTCAACTCCATTCAAGATAAATTTTCATCGAGACTTTTCATCTAAAACTTTGATCCATTCAGGCGTTGAATTAAACAACCATTAATTTCTTATCTACTTCCTTTATTTCAAATCAATCAATTTTCAACATGAGTATCAAAACTCAAAAGTACTAAAACACATGGTTAACTAAACTTATAGTCTCATCGAATCATGGAAGTATGGAGAGAATAAAGTATTGATCTTATAATTTTCAAAGTAAATTAATAATTAGTTCAACTGCATGACATGGATTGAGTCCGATAAAGAAGCCGCAAAATCGAATAATAAAAGTGTCTCAAAATCATTAGCGCTATAATTTGCAAAGGTTAATAGCATTCCATGCTAACTCAGAAAAGGAAATGAAGATAATAAAGAAAAGGCACAACATTGAATATTAAAAAGTGGTCACATATATCTTAGCATCTCACTGAATTAAAGCTAATTAGCTTTTCCTCATGTTAGTTTTTCAGTAAATTTGGTACTCAATGGATGCATGAAAGAATGACACGGGACTTTTTTTTTTAAACTATCTTTATCTTAGTATAATATAAAGATATATTATTTTATAATGATTATTGGAACAATTTTATTTTTAATATTTTTAAAACATATAAATTTAATATTTTAATTATCTTTCATGGATTAATTAATAATAATTACATAATGATGTGAATCATATTTGATCACATTTTCAATCATATAATATCATAGTTAATATTTAAATATCATTAGTATACCATCATAATAATAAGCATATGATATCATAAGCGAGAAATTTTCTTCTTCTCGTTGCACATTGTATTTCTTTTAATGAAGCAAACAAAGTTTGATTTTGTTTTAAATTTTAGTTTATTTTATCTTTATAGTTGTTAAGATTTATATTCAACGAATATGCCAATTATTTCCTATTACTATTAATATTTATATTAAAATTAGTTATATTTTTAAGCACATGATATCATAGTTATTATTATATATCTCCATTTTAATTTATTATCATGATATATGCATGGTAATATAATAAAATAATATTTGACTTCTTCTAATTTGAGACTGCTTCTCTTTGGAAACTATTTCCCCCCTTTAATATAGATACTGTATTACTTATAATTAGGCATTTTATGTTAATTTTAGTTAATTATGATTTGTTGTCTTAATTTTGTTAAATGAATTAAAATTGATGATAATCATTTCAATAATCTATATAAATGTTGTATTATGTGTATATATATATGTGAAAATTATTATTTTGATATAATAGCATAGATTATGATATCATTTGTACTATTTTTTACATTGCCTAATTCTTAGAATACCTATTTTTAAAGACTTTACTTATTCTTTATATTTGATTATTTAATAATTATGTTACAACATAAAACATAATTAATTTTATTTAGTTATGTTGATTTTAGTTAGAGATAGTTTTATGATTATTTTTTTATCAGTTTTAGATAATTATAATTTATTTTGACATAATTTTATTAGAGATGCATAGTTAGACATCATGAAATAACACTTATCATCATTGTTATATTTTTTTGTCATAATCTTATGTTCCCTTTAGTATTTTTTATCTATTTAATCTACAGTAGCAATATTAGCTAGTTTAAAAATATTTTTTTGTCACCTATCTGATCTCCCACCCCCATATCTCTTTTCTTCCATGTGTATCCCTATTATTCTCTATTTATATTTAGTTAGCTTAATATATTCTAACTTTACCAAAAAATATTGTTAAAAATTGATATATTTTTAATAATGATAAAAAAATTATATTAGTTAGTCCAAATCAGTAAATTATATGACAAGTGGCTTATTTTATCGGAAGTCAATGTCTCATTTTATCCAAAAGTTTATGATTTATTTTGTCATAAGACTTCATTACTTTTAATACTATAGATTTGCAATTAGGTTTTACATCATACGCAATAGACCTATAAAAATGGTATTTAAGTGTCTCGAATCTGATTAAAAAGAGGGCATGCATTCAAGCATCAAATAGACGTAACGAAAGAATAATTTATAGGTAGAATAATGAAAATGTTTTACCATAAACTTTCACTGTTTAACTAGCATATGAGCTATTTGGTAAGTTTATAGGTAGAATGACATAAATAAATTTAATATATTATTTCCTAATTATATATCTTTAACTTTGGTTTATTGATTTTAACTTTTCTAAAACTATAAATTATTCACTTATCCCTCAGATTTTTCTACGGTTAGCTCAGTGACATTCTTATTAAGCTTTCCGTGCTCTAAATTTTATTATTAATATGACAAATGATATTTTATCCTTATGAACTTATAAACTTGAAAAATCCTGTAATTTTATTTGCTTTCTTTTGGTTTTTTTAATGTATTGGAATGTTTTAAGATCCTTCTTGTTCAAGAAAGAAAAAAAGTTATCAATGTTGTTTTTAGATAGATGGGTAAAAAGGTTATTAAACTTGACTAATTGTAAAATCAAAGAAAGTAAAACTATAAGATATCTTCAAAAAAAAATAATTTATGATTAGATGTGAAAATAAAATAGCAATAACAAATTCTTTTGGACACTCATATAGAAAATTGTGCAGAATTATATCGTAAGCATGTCAAATTGAAGTATGAACGTGGCATGTATAATCTTAGATTAGACACTAGTATCATTTTTTCATCATGACTGCATGAAACAATCATTTCCTTTTGGCCTTCCATAACAACAAATCACATTAATCAATACGTAGATGCCACAATGCACCAGGTATTAATTTCTAGACAACTGTATTAGTCGACAATATATCAATTTAACTAAGTGCTTATTACATATCTAATAATTGATTATGATAGTTAGACAACCACCTAGAAATAGAGCTCCTTTTGTACTCGTTTCGAAGATATCATGTTCCTTTCTTTGCATAATCACTTGAAGCTCAATTCTTTCACCTTTTAATATCATTGATTGTGGATCTAAGAACTTTATCAATTCTTTTATTGGATTTTGGATTGTCACGGTCATGCCATCCCATCTAAATATATCATCCCAGCAACCTTAGTATCTATCTTCAACTTAAAAGAAGAACTGTTGAGTCTTTTAATGAAGTTTATAAATCATGCATGACATAGCACACATTACTTTTAATGTCTCCATCATAAAACTAACTATTAATCAAGCTTTTTAGAGTGCCGAGTCAACAGGAGCATTCAAGAATAAGGTCAGGGCTATTGAATCTAGGATCTAGAGAATGTTTTGAATAATTACAAATTTATAAGTGAACTCAGTCTGTACTGATGAACTTGTTTGAGCTGATTTCTGTAACAGGATATAGTCAAGTTCAGTACAACGGTCGACCTGAGCTAAAGGAATGGACGACCACTGCACACGTAAATACATATAAGAAGAACCATATGTGTGCAACGGGCGTCCTAAGGATATAAGCGGTCGCCAAGTATCAGAGGATTGACATGAAGTGGAGTAGAGCATAAACGGTCGACCAAAGAAGAAGAGAGGTTGACCGATAACGGGGGAGTGTATATG
>LTAE01005669.1:0-27776 GCA_001647135.1 Pontederia paniculata | reverse complement strand
GCTGGCGCTGGTGGACGAGAGGCTGAGCACGGAGGGGACGGGGCTGAGCCTGGGCATCAGCAACAACCTGCTGGCGTGGATCCTGCTCGGCGTCTTCGGCCTGATCTGGTCCCTCTACTTCGTCTACACCGGCAGCCTCGACGAGGACGAGGAGTCCGGGCTCTCTCTGTGAACCTGTTTTTGTACCTTGCCCCCTTCGGAATGTGTAGTAGGAATAATCATCTTGAAAAGCATGCATGCACCTTGTAATTTGATCACCTTGTAAGCAAACTACTCTTTTTGTTCTTGTTCTTGATGGCATGGAAAGTTATTTTTTTATTATTATAAAATAAATTTGTAAAAGAATGGCAAAGTAAAAAAAATCCCAATAAAAAATCAAGATATAGTGCAATGATTCATCTTTTGATTTTTAATCCGTAAATCTTTTATTACCGGTCCTTCCTTTCTTGTATATGAGCCTCCTTTTATAATCGAAAAAACTTTATTTTTTTTCGATCATTTTTTAACCTCGAATTCAAAGTAAATAAGATTTGGTTTTCTGAAAAATTTTAAAAGTATGGCCTTTAACCAACAACTCTTTGATGGAGCAGTTGTAATCTATATTTTTTGGTAGGTCAAGGGTTGGAATACTCGGTAGAGTAGAAGATGATTTATTTCCATTTTTCTCAATTGTTATAATAGAAGAAAAATATGACATTTCGAGAAGAAAATATAAGAGGAAAACACAGGAAAAAAGTGTAGACAACCATAAGCTGTTGTTCAACAATAATTGATAAAAAAGATGGATAAGAAATAGTTGTCTGTGTTAATAAAAGGAGGATAAATTATCAAGTGGGATTCGATGGATTGATAAGTTTTTCACGTAAACGACGCAGATTAATTAATACTTTGGTAGAAACTTGGAATGAATGTATAATCTATCTATTAAGAGGCGTATACTGTATTATATCTCAAAATTATTTAGTAATATACATTGTCTAATAAAAAAATATTACTTATTAAATTATTAATAATGTGCATTATCCTAAGTAATCCAACTAATAGTTTAGATTATTCTGTTTACTTATAAAAAATATTAATAAGTAATATACATCATTTCATTCTTTATAAATATTATTAGCTAAAAGTTTTATATTATTAAATTGAAACTTATAAACTTAAATAATAGATTGACAAATTAATGTATTAAATAATTAATACCTTTAAAATAAAATAATATTTATAATTAATATCAATAATAATAATAATTATTAAAATTATTATTACTTATAATTAATAATTAGTGATATATTTTTATTTTTTTATAATATGTTAATAGTAATATAATATTGCATTATATAAATATTATTTATTATTATAGTATATTATTACTTGTGCTGTTATTATATGATATATTTTATTATATTAAATTTTATTTATGAAAAATTTAGAAGGACAAATATGAAATTAAATACAGACAAATTATTTAATTAATAATATAAAAGACACCTTTCTCGTGAGTAATTTGGATGTAATTTAATAGATAATTTATATTATTATATAATTTAAATTACCTATAAATTAGAATAAGTTCAGTAATCTATAAAAATTATCGGTATGGAAATGTCAAAATTCGAACAAGTTTCCAAAAAATTCTAATTGACTGAGTTTAATCTCTAACTAAAAGAAAAAGAATAGTTCCGATAAATATAAACAGTTTAGGGATGGAATTGGCGATCGAATCATGCATTTTGATATACTAATACTCAAATGGTCGCTAGTTGTGTCACACAATACATGTTCCCTATTTAAAATTGAAAGTTACATACTTACGTACCCATTTTTTACCAAAAAAAACCTACCCAAATGACATCCTCTCATTAAAAATATAACCCAAAAAAATAAAGTGAACTGGTTTGAGACGTTTTTTTTATTAAATATCATATAGACCCCATTTTATTGCCATTAAAATATGATTGGACTAACAAATTTTAATCCACAACTTAATATCATGACTTAATCTATATAGAATAAGCTTATTCTTAAGTAGGACAAGACTATCTTAGTCTCTATTTTTTTTTTCAAATTTTGCAATAATTGTTGTGAAATTCACTCAAAAAAATAAAATTTGTTTAGTTAAAAAGTAAAGAATAAGATTTTAATCCAAATCTTATTTATGTAATAAATTCATAAGCCGTCGGTCTTCTTCTCTCTTCTGCCTAAAATTTTGTTGAGAGTCTAAATTCGAGGATCATGACTTTTTGATTCTACAGAAATCGTAATCCGGATCAAAATTATACCTTTTTTATTTTATATTAACTATATAATGATTAAATATAATAAAATAATTTAAACTAAATATTATGGGACATTTAGAATTATAATTTAAACTAAAATAATTCAATAGGGAAAAGTTTTAGGAAGTCTATCCTCACCTACTACTTTAATCATAATAAAAAAAAATTAATAAAAAACTTCATCCATATTTGAATTTAAGAGTTAGAATATGTGGACTTTTGTTAAACTTAATTATTTTAAGTTTATTCGTTAGATTACTATCAATTATTTTAAAATTTAAAATCTTAATAAAAAATATTATTTATTATATTTATATTCTTAACAAAATTAATATAAAAAATCTATTATTAACGCTATAATAACAGTCATAAAAAATAGCGGAGCCAAGGTCCCGGTTCGATATGAAATAAGGCCGGTTCGGATCGTAAATTAAATTAACCCTGAAATTGGCCGGTTCATTCAGCAGGCTGGTTCAACTTAAAAAAAGGAAGAAAACCGAACCGATATGAATCCGGTTTCCCTGCTAATTCCCAAAATAACCAAAAAAGCCCTAACCGAACCGGGGAAGTGCCAACTCTCCTCGCCGGCGCTGCTCCGCTTCGTTCGTCGCCGGAAAAGGTACGATACTTCGTCTTCTTCCTCTCCCTTCTCTCATCTCCGCTTCGCTCGTCACCGGAAATGGTACGGGCGCCTGCGTGCGCGAGCTCGTGCCCGCGCTGCGCCTCGCATGCAGCGTGCGCTCTGCCAGCACGCTAACACAACAGCCCCGCAAGTCTTTTCTTTTTCTGATCGATCTGCTTTGCTGTAGGCGGAATTGGTTCTTCATATTTCATGAAGCAGGAGTTCACCTTCTTAGTACTTTTCTTGAATCATCAATATGCTTGTTACACTTTGAATATGAATATTGTTAATTGTTATGAAGTTTGTCTATGTTTTTAAGTAGATTTTGGCTAAGATTGTATACAAAAACGCAATACTGAAGGGTCATTGTTGAACTGCGAATGTTTTCATCAAGATGATGAAGATTATTGGAAATGATGTATATTATGAGAAAGAATAATCTTTAATACTTTGAACGTGAACCATGAGTTTAATTTACAAGGAACAATTTGCATTTTTGAGGCTAAGATAACTTGTTAGCACTTGTTTTATTATCTTCTAGTAAGTAAGCTTTCTAATCATAAATCAAGTTATGATTAGACTTTGGTACTCCATTTCCCTCTTTATTTTGGTGTATAAGAAAATATTACAAATTGTTGTTGCCTAATCGATTTCCTGTCAAGCTGTGTTTAGTGGAAGTTTCTTATTTTGATGGCTGTGCAGTTACACTGTATTTTATTCTTTTGAGGGACACTACATATGCTTGGGTCTTACCATTTATAAAGTGAAACTATATAATGCCATGCAATTTCCCCCTGTGTTTAGCTTGCAACCTTCTTATATCTTGGTTTATTATCAACAATTATAATCTTTGAGACTATGATTGCATTTGGGAAGCAGCTTTTATCGTGCTTCCTATGAAAGTATCACCAACATATTGTTGGATTGCATCTTTAGCGAGAAGTTTTGGATTGCTTCTGTAAAAAACTTCTGTAGATTACAACTATTTTTCTAGATTTCTTTAAAAACAAACAAATGTTGCAATTGGTGAAAGAGCTGTATATGAAAGCGTGTTTTCCCCCAAAATTTATAGTTTCTCGGATGCTGCCAATAACTTAACATTTCAGTATTTGCAAGGATTCATGCATTTCTTGCAGCAATGCCGACAAGTTATAATGCCAGTGGTGCAATTTGGAACTTCATCAAAAAAGAAAATAATGTGTACATTTTTTCTTTATCTGTTATCAAAATTAAACATGACAGTTGAAGGCGATGGTTATAAGTTATAACACGTATACATTTCAGAAGATGTTTTTCTCTTTATTAAGTTCATCTTCATTTTGCTTATGAGATGCCTTATTATGTGGCTGATCCTATGATTTTATAAATGTCAGAACCTGTGAGTACTTTTGCATGGGGAAATGATCAGTTATTTCTGTGTGATTTAATCATGGAGAACCTGATATTTTGGCATCATCATCAAATTAAGTTTAGGTCTGTTAGTCATGTATTAATCATATGCTATTTTTTTTTCCTGAGATGTTCTATGCACTTTAAATAGGGATACTATCATACTACCACAGCTTTTATGTGATGGTTGATTTAAGATTGTTCACTGTTAGGATGAAACCTTATTTATGGCCGCATAATGTTGCTACGATAGCTCCACATCAAGAAATAAAGATGCAATTACATTCACTATTCAGATGGCCTACCATCACATGGTACATTGACATTGACAGTACAGTTTTGGACACTCAAGTGGATCTGTGCTTTGTTGCCTTGTGACCTTCGGGGAAAATCTTGAAGCTGCCGTCAAGCAGAAAGGAAATTCTCAGAGAATTAACTGCATGGCCTTGACTGCGAGAGATCTAATCTGAGTCCTGTCAGGATCTGAGAGGATTCTAGATTGGAATATTGTGAATATGGGAGTGCACATTAGTCTAGTTTTGTAATTAGGTTAAATATAAATGTTTGACTTGTATCAACTCGTGTTTTTTTTTGGTTTGTTCTACTCATTAAGGTGGAGTCTTTTTTCGGTTTTTTCTTTTTTCTACCATGTCCTAAGTGGATGGTTAACCAAATTTATCCATCCTTTTCCTTCTAAAAAGAACATGATCTTCTGTTCATTCTTTTCCTGTAAGTATCTGTTGCTAGTATTGCTTATTGCTTATTATAGATTGTTCTGCGAAGACTATAGTATAATTTTGTATGATCTGCGCATGTCATCCCTTGGCAGGACGCTGTCCATGAAGGTACACTTGCAATTTGCAACTCACTGGTTTCAGATTTGATACTTCCAAGCGAAGTTATTTTTCACTGTGTTGGGAATCCTTTGATCTGAGGTAGTCAACTGGGCTTCCCTTTTTAGTATCTGTTGCTAATATTGCTTATTGCTTATTATAGATTGTTTTGCGAAGACTATAGTATAATTTTGTATGATCTGCGCATGTCATCCCCTGGCAGGACGCTGTCTGATGCGTAAATTCACACACGTAAAAATACACTCGGCAAGTATACCGATCGCTCAAGTAATACGAGTGAGTAAAAGAGTTGTCGATCCCACAGAGACTAATGAATTCAAAATCTGAAATCTTGTTTGAAAACTTGAAAAGATAAATTTTAATAATTGATTTTTGATAAGATAAAATCTAACGGATAAGATAAGATAGATAGAAGATAAAAGATAAAATTTAGGTTTTTTAAAAGATAAAAAGAAAAATAAAATTCGATTGGGTTGGTTAGGGATAGAATTCTGTTGACCACTGTTATCTTTTGGAAAAGAATAAATTATTTAAACATTGGATGGCAGAAGGATTGATTTAAAATTATAAGACTCTAGAAACAAATGACTTAACTATTTTAACAATAATACAGATCAGGAATACGTAAAAACGTTAGACCTAAAATTTATTACTTTTAAAATGCATTGAAATCAAATCCTAAATTGCTAGGCTTCTTTCGAATGAATAGTAACCCACAACCTAGAAATTCTGGAAACAGATAGATCCAGGTCCTTAAATCTAATCATGAAAACCAAAGACAACTCGCCGGAAATTAGTTAGCCGNTTCCCGAATATAAATCAATTAAAATAATAGGTAACGGTGGGAATTTAAAGCGCGTGGCCGAAAACGGCCAGAGTTGTCGCCGGAAAGGACGCGATCGTGTCCTTAGGAGGATCACGGCTGCGTACAATAAAATATATTAAACGGCGCGAAAACCGAGAAAATCAAAACGGCCTGAGTCCTGAAAAGGATCTCGGCCGCGATCTTTCCACGATTAAAATAGTGCGGGAATACGCCGGCGAAGGCAGAACGGTCCGTGTTATCGAACACGGCCCGAGTTCTTCTCAGCCGAAAACACTTGATTATAAAACTCAATTAAAATAAGATATGAATCATTAAACAAGATAGAATACTCAGATTTAAGTTCATCCAAACATTTAACATAAAATAATCCAAAATCTAACAGGGTTTAACAGATTCTCCCCTAACCGATAAACTAATCTAAGAAGAGAAAAACTACTAACAGATTATCCAGAAATTCTTCAGGACTTCGTCGTCTTCGGGTCTCCTCCTCTCCAACAGAGCTTCAGGCAGAAAACTTGAACTCCAGAGACCGAGACTTCTTCAGGGGTTACATGGGGTGTTATTTATAGGCAAAAGGTAGACATGAAGACCCTAGATCGTACGATTCACATTAAATATTAAATCTTAGAAGAAAAGGGAATTTTGACGAGTCGTCTGATTCGGGAACCGACTTTGTATAGAGAAAACACGGCCCGAGTTCCTAGAAAACGGCCAGAGTTGTGCTGACGTGACTTCTATTTCACATTGGAAACGAACACGGGCGTTTCGACGTCACAGCTGACACGTGGCATCTTCTGATTGGATTGATCAACCGTGTTTGCTTGAAAATCATCTGATGTGGCGTGACGTGGCTGACGAAACGATCTGAGTTGGAAAACATAGGCCGAGTTGAAGATGAGTAGGACACGGACCGTTTTGGGTACAAAACGGCCCGAGTTACAGTTGGTTTCCTCGGGGCTTCCGCTCTTCAATTCTTATTCCAGATTTTGGGGAGTTTTGAGGTTCTTTCACCTGAAAATCATTAAAGAGGCAACAAATTGGTAGTTTCTGACTCATAGGTAAAATATAAAAAATAAATACTAAAATGATAAATAAACCTATATTAAATGCTTAAAAATGACATGAAATAGATGCGTGCAACATGTATATTTTTGCTCGCATCACTGTCTGTGAAGATACACTTGCAATTTGCAACTCACTGGTTTCAGATTTGATATGTCCAAGCGAAGTTGTTTTTCACTGTGTTGGGAATCCTTTGATCTGAGGTAGTCAACTTGGCTTCCCTTTTAAGTATTTACTCCCAGATGTTCTTTAACATCTTCAATGATCAGAGCTTAAATGAAAGTTTCGACTACTTATTAAATGACATAAAGTATATAGACCGTTTTTATCAGATGAAAGTATGTAGACTTATAAGTTTTTCAGCTCACCTGATTTAGATTTTGCCTCACTGTTATCTTAATTTGGCCTTTGAATTTCTGCTTGATGGTACTTTACAGTACCCAATAATCATTTTCAAGTACATGCTTATCTTTCTTTCAAGCATGGCCTAAGTTTTCTTAACAGGATAAGGATGACTATTCAAGGTCAATAAGTATCCGTTATTTTCTTGACAGATGTTCTCACCTGTTAATATTAACAGAGAATAATTTTCTGGGTGTTGGTTATTCATAATTTTTTCTTTGGGAAAGAAAATGTTTCTTTCGTGCATATTACTGTACCTGTTCCATGAACTGACCAGGGTTACATATCTATGTAGGGTAGTTTGTGTGAGGTACAGTTCTGATGCATCATATGCCGTTTCTGGAAGTGACGACACAAATATTTGTCTATGTAAAGCAGAAGCTTCAGAACAACTGGGGATTGTAAGCAGTTCTTTCCTTGATACTGTCCTTTAAGTAAGCTTAATCTTTCTAGACAACTGTCAGCCAAATACCATTTTAGATTCATGCAGAAGTTAGCTCATCCTGAGTATGACATAAATAATGGATGGTTGATCTATTCTTCTGAATCATAAGATTTTTTTGTATTTCGCTGACTGAAAGTAAATAGGGTTTGAGAATTTATTGTTTCAAGTGCTATTGGGATCCTCTTGGCGGTTTTTAGTTATGTTATGCAGTTTATTCCTAGGAATTCAGAAAACATAAATATCTAGATGCTCTGAAGGAGCTGTACAAGCATCCCTGAGGTTAATCACATAGGCAGGCAAAATTTTGAGTCTGATTATTAGGATCAAGAATTGTTTAGTTCACGAAAATGTCAAAAGTAGAAACATAAGATATTGGAAGAGGTAGCTAGACATAAAGCAGGAAGAAGTGCATTTTTTTAATCACACTGAGATGTCTGTTACTGCATCAAACAATTTTCATTAAACATTCTTACAAGCTTGATTCTGTTCCATATTGCTTCTACAGGCATTGACATGTTCCCTCAGGCATAGGCACTTGCCAAAACCTATATACAAGACGGATTACGATTGAAGCTGAAAAGTGGAAGAATGAAAGAAGAACCCATAATGCTCCAGGAAGTGACTGTCCAGTCCTTCAGGAAAAGGGGCATCATCAAAGAAGAATGAGTTACCAAGCCGAAGGTGAATAACCCACCTTAACCTTATCTTTTTTCAGGTGGATTTGGAAATATCATATATCTTTACAAAGGTTCCCGGTAATTACCCACTAAGGTTATCCCTGAAGAGTTCATTTTGCACCTTCCATTTGGCCGGCTAGTTTTAATCCTTTAATGCATTGATTCTAGAATGAGACAAGGCCTCCAATATTTGCTAGGCCGTAGATGTGAAGTTAATTTATACATGTATCAAAGATTTTGGTGCATGTAATATGCAAAACATCGCCCGTTTTTGAGGATTAGTTGATGATTCACTCATCTTGTATTTCTGAGTATTTGTCTGCATAGAAAGTTACTTTTGCTCGTTCACATGCATCTCAGACACATTGTTCTTCTCCAATCAGATGCATCGTTTTTTTTTTTTTTTTGGTATAATCAGATGCATCATTTGGCCTATACAAGATAAGCCTTCAAAAGCACCAGCATGTTGCTTTATCTTTCCTCGGTGTTTTTAGCAGTGGAATCAATTCTACGTCACAATATCAAACTACTTCACGACACTTGCCTCTATGTACCAGGTTCATGCCTTGCACAATGGATGCATGCATGCATGCATCCCACACTCCCTAATCCCTTCTATATATAACTTTTTCTTAATCACAGAAATTCGTAGTCCCGATTTTAATTCTTAAAAATGTCAATTTGATCAATTTTTTTTACCGCTTGCATATGAATATTAGATTAGTCGAATGTTAATAGTCTTGAATATTGGTGTGATCGAAAAAAAAAATCCTTTGCATCTCTCCTGAGTAGCAACTCATTTTTAGATTTGAGCTTTACCCCGATTAATTTTGATTCTCTCAATATTATGAATTTTTTTTATATAAGAATTTAAACTCGAGATATAAAAGAAACTATTTACCATCCGAACCAACCCTGGCGGTATAAGTCAGGATCCTTTACTCAAACTTCCTAACAATTTTCGAAAAAAGAATATCCTAAAAAGATTCATAACCCTTAAAAAAATTTGTCCTCAAATCTCCTATATTTGCAGGACAAATTCCGATTAAAAATATCATAAAATTGGATTACTGTTCAATAAACTTTTGATCACCGAAATTAATACCTAAAGACCCATTTGTATGTACCAAAAAAAAAAGACCCATTTGTAGTACTAGTTAATTGATTTTGACGAGTTAAACAAAACAAGTTTCAAAAAGAGATATCTAAAAAAAAAATATTATTAACATCTTCATCGTAAAAAACTTTATCAAGGTCTAATGAAATTTTGTGCAATATAAAATAATAAATATTAATTTTCTTTTTTCTCTCTCTCTCGATTTGCAGCAATAATAATAATAATAATAATAATAATAATAATAATAATAATAATAATGATAATAATAATAAAAATAATTCCGCGCGCCATTTAATAATAATAATAATAATAATAATAATAATAATAATAATAATAATAATAATAATAATAATAATAATAATAATAATAATAATTCCGCACGCGCGNGCACGTACAAAATGGCGCCAATTTTTCTCTAATCTCCCGCTTGCGACAAGCTCTTTCCCTCTCTTTATTTCATCGACCTCCCTCCCTTGCTCACCTCTCTCCTCTCTCTCCGATCCAAACCCTTCCTAATAATGCTCCAGCGGACGCCCTCGTCCGCCTCCCCCGCTGCGCCCCCCGGCGGCGCCACCGCCAAGCGCCGCGGCAGCTACAACTGCGGCCGCTGCGGCCTCCCCAAGCGCGGCCACGTCTGCGCCGCCGCTCCTGCCGCGGTCCCCAATGCCTCCGCCGCCGCGCCTCCTTCCCGCCTGCGCCGCGCCCTCTCCTTCGACGATGACCGCGCCTCCTCCGCCGACCCCTTGGAAGCGGCTGACGAGATGTCCTTGGTCGTCGCCAAGGTGGAGCCGGCGGAAGAAGATGCGATGTATGCGACGGAGGACGATGGTGTGGCGGAGGAGGACGTGGTCGAGGTGGAGGTGGGCGGAGGCGCGTTCCTCCCGGCGGATTGTATGGTGGAAGTCCTCCGCAGGCTGCCGCCCAAGGAGCTGATGGGGGCGGCGGCGGTGTGCAAGGGTTGGAGGGGCTGTGTGCGGCGGGTTTGGAGGTCCGCGGAGGAGCTCCGGCTCCGCGTCTCGCCCCGGCGGCAGATCGGTTTCGTTGGATCGGTGCTCCACAAGTGCGCCGGCCTCGTCCGGCTCGCACTTAGGATGGAAAGGTGAGGGCTTTATCTCCTTGTTCTGGAGGACGAAGCCACGGGTCTTGGCCCAAAACAATAATAAAAAAAATCTAAAAAAACATGAATCAAAATAACGAATCTTAACATTGACATCACTAAGAACTCGCTAAATCTGCAGATCGGAAATGACCTGATAGTTTGGATTGATCTTGTGGGTATGGTGAGAGTGGATCACGTTTGTGATTGTAAGATGAGTTGATGTGCATGGAATGGATTTGTTTTCACTGACCTCATGAAGAGAGAAACTTTCTGTGAGAAAACATGGTTCTGAGCTTGTTCTGATGCTAGGATTACTGAGATTTTGAATGGGTTAAGATATGAGGATCTATGTTCCCTGATATGGCGATGAATCAAGTAGCTACTTTTATTGTTCTTCCGAGTGTTTGTTTTGATCTCTTGAGGGGAAGCTTGCTTGTGCATAATTCATCTATGCACGTCACTCTAAAGGAAAGTTTTTTTTTAAAGATCCTTCATTTGCTCATAGATCTGGAACCCTTCATCATGTTTCAGGATCATCATTACCAAGGGCCTTTGAGATCTCCGAGGGGTGCTATTCATGTGCCTTCTTGTGGAACTTGACTGGCCATATTCAGAGAACCATTTGCATTCGTTCATTCTTTGGGTGTTTCATATCTTTCTTATTCCAAAGTCTTTCTAAAGATCCTTCATTTGTTCATAGATCTGGAACCCTTATCATGTTTCAGGATCATTATTACCAAGGACCTTTGAGATCTCCGAGAGGTGCTATTCATGTGCCTTCTTGTCGAACTTGACTGGCCATATTCAGTGAGATCCATTTGCATTTTCATTCTTATGGGGGCTGTGAGCATTAGCTTGCTTTCCTTCGTTAATGGCCTTCTAATTTCAAATCTTTTAGGCAACTTACTGGCATTATAACATGTAAGTATAAAATCTTATGGAAAGGGTGGTATTGAGGATGATATGTTGCAATCATTATAGTAAATCTATTATGTTTTCTTTGAGTAGCAAAGAGAAGCTTATAAATTCATTCTAACATGTGAGTGAGAATGTGATTGTTGTTTTTCTTATGAGTATCAAAGATTAGGTTATAAGGTGGTGTACCTTAATAAAACATTTTTTGCTCTTCTGCAGTGATGTTGATGCTACATTGTTAGCTTGTGTTGCCTTCTCATGTCCCAATTTAGAATCCTTTGAGATAAATGTTGCTGATAATGTGGTCAATCAGATTACTGGGTATGTCACATTTTATCAGTTCCATCTTTTTTGTTTCATTCCATGCTCTACTTTTGGCAGTTTTACAATGTGAGAGCCAATCCAGCTTGTCAGTATGCATAATATTTGAGTACTCATATGTGCATTTGGGTCTTTTATAGGGCTGAATTGAGTCGGTTTGTTGCTGAAAAACGCAGCCTGTCTACCCTCAAAGTAGAGGGTTGTAGCAATCTTGGTTTCCTTAATCTCTCTTCTTTGAGCCTGTCTACGCTCTGGCTTTCAGATCTTTATTGCATTTCAAAATCGGTAACTATGGCCATCTTTTTCTACATGTCTGGTGCTTGGTTTATGTGTGCCTCTGCATGAATTAATTATTGGTTTTCTTTATAGGCTATCAAATGTCCAAATCTGAAAGAGCTTTCTCTTGATTTTATTCGCCAAGAAAATGACACAACAGACCTTACTTCCTTGATGGAATCTGTGGGACACACCTGTACGCAGTTGAGAAATATTCATATTGCGTCAATTCAACTTAGCAATGAAGCTGTCCTTGCTCTCGGAAGTGCTAACCTAAGGTATGATATTTCATATTCTATGATTTGCATTTCTAGACTCAATTTAACAGGATATAATCTGTCTGAACAATCAAATGAACTACTAATGTATTGGCATTAGAAGTCCAATTTTAATTCTACAAATTTGCAACCAATATGCATTGCTGTATGTCTGCTGCAATCTAGATTGTCATTAGTAGTTGATTTTTTATCTTCAGGGATTTGCGGAAGTTGTCATTAGTTCTTGGTTCACGAATTACAGATGCTGCAGTTACCGCCATAGTTTCAAGTTATGCTAATCTGGAGTTGCTTGATCTGAGTGGGTATGTTTCACCTGGTGCTCAATTACTCCTTGGTGCAAGATAAATGTTTTTAAGCTTTTAGATACTGTTAAGTATTTACTTTTCATATATGATATCAATAATGCATGATTTCTTCCTTGTTCTTAATAGATAATTTGATGTTTTCTGCATGCAGATCAAGCATCACTGATAGTGGGATTCGGATGATATGCCATGTGTTCCCTGAGACCCTATCCAAGCTCCTCCTAGCCCTTTGTTCTAACATTACTTCAAGTAAGCATTCGTTCTTTCCCTTTCATGTTTTTTGGCTGTGTATTCTAAGAAGTGCATGGTGTTGATATACAAAAGAATATCACTTCTGAAATAATTTTCCATGGAATTTGAATTTCAAGTCCTTGTTTCTTATTGATGTCTTTCAGCTGGGATCCAACTTGCTGCAACTCAATTGCCTCTCCTTGAGCTAATGGATTGTGGAATGACTATCCACAATTTTACTTTTCCACATGAAGGTCCTGGAGAAATTCTTTTAGACAATATATCAGGGACTGTAGGGAACACTCATCAAAGTCTATCAAACAGAAAACAGCAATGTGGCAACCAGAAGCTAATCATTAAACATGGTCATTTGAGGAAGCTAAGTTTGTGGGGCTGCTCAGGTTTAGATGTATGTAGATTTATAAGAAGTCAAACTTATGCTAGTAGCCTTATGTGTTTGGATCTTTCTAAATGTTACATTTGTTGCAGGCTTTATGCTTGAACTGTCCAGAACTTTATGACCTCAATCTTAATTTGTGTACAAATTTGCACCCAGGTATGTCAATGAAATTACTTTCCAAGCAATAAATTAGCTTTGATATAATGTTCCAGTTATATAATTTTAAACTCTTTGCAGAGAGATTGTTGCTTAGATGCCCGAACTTGAAGAACATACATGCTTCTGGATGTCAAGATATGTTAATAGGAGCAATTAGAAATCAGGTACCTATTCTGAAACTATTTCCTTTGTTCAATATGCAAACTGCCTGACAGCATGAATATATTATTTTATTGACATTTGTGGAACCATAACCTACAAATTGAGGCATCAATAGTGACTAATGTATAATTCAAGCGAAATTGAATATGCACATGCAAACATATCAAACTGTAGGTTTCGTCTGATAATAGCTGATAACTTTTATGCTGCTGGGTCTGCTCCATTGTGCTGGAGTATGATTTTGGTTTAAGTGTGGTAACATTTTTAAGTACGGCAAATGTTGGCATCTAATCTCATGAACTTCCACTTTGTTGTTCTTGGCTTGATTTATAGTCATTGTTATGCATTCTAATACCAAACTGGAAATATGTTGTGCCATCCATTTCTTCACAAAATTCATAGGCCACTTAAACTCTTTGGGATCTAAGTACATTTGCCAATTTTACACAAGATAAACAATTTACTGAACATTAATTCTACTGTGGGGCACGATTCTATAGGTTCTGAATGAGTTTGCTGGATTTGATAACCATCTATCGAGTAAACGATTGGCTGATGGATCCAAAAGAGTTCAAGTTCCTCATTTTATTCAACAGGTATGAGCAAATTTCTTAGAGCCTCAAGATTAAAACTTTTTCCTTCATCCTTTGTCTTGCAACTCTTCCTTGGTATTTCCTTATTTTCTCTTATACATCACCTTCTGCCATCCTCAGGTAGCCGAAGATGAGAAGCAAAAGAGGATGAAACTGACCCAATGCATTGTGCATCATGATTGACTGCTTTTCTGATAGATAAATGATCCATTGTAGTAGGCAATCAATTATCGTAATTGTCTAATTGGGGAACCTGACTTAGACATTGTTGTACCAGTTTGTATAACCATTTGTAGCAATGGAACTGTGTATGTTCAGAATGCGATAATAAAATGTTGCTCCTGCCTTAGTTTTTCTAATGAGGTATGCATTTTTAGTTTAAGAGTAGCCAACTTGTAATGACCGGAACCCTTAAAGTTATTTATAAACATGTCTGCTCAGATCATTGCAGTTGATATATAAACAATAAGAATCACATGCACAACTTTTGGAAAAAATGGAGGTGCTCCCTATTTAAATAGGGAGTACCATGCTATCCACGTTTTTAACCGTAGGATGTTTAATTTATGGTGGACTTAATTTAGAAAAGAGAAAAAAAGTAGAGAAGATTTAACACCCACCATAAACGTAGGTAACATGGTGCTCCTACATTGAACCCATATCTTTTAGCTTTATGAAATGTAAAATAAATAAAACAATGGCATGATAAAATAATGATATAATGATCATAATATATATATGTATGTATATATATATATATATGTTCAAAAAGTTGCATATCTAAAAAAATATAAAAATAAAAAAGTTGTAAATCGATTATCTAGGACCTGATTCATGTGCCTTTATGAACAAAGGTTTGTGTGTTGAGCTAATAAATAAAATTAAATATATATAAAAACATTTATAATTCTCAATTGTTAAATGCTCAAAATTATAGTATAATAAGTGAAAGCGTAAACATTGTTCATATAAAATATATTAAAACACCATATAATATATAATCTATAAACATATGATCCGTAATTTATAAATGTCATTTTAAAAAACACATAGGATCACATGTTCATATCTTTTTATTTACATTTATTATCTTTATTTAATGTATTCATCATTGGCACTATAGTATCAATCAAATAATGATGCATCATAAGTTTCTCTTTGAATCATTACCTTAAAGGATTTATTGAATCACATAATAATTTCACTACTTGAAAATCCCAGTACATGGATTATAAAGATGGTCTCAACAAATTATTTCATATGACACTTAATTCTAATTCTATCATTAATGTGTCATATAATTTTGTTTACTTATTACAATTTCAATAAAACATTTAACTTCACATAATATGTTAAAATTCAAATTTATATTTAAAACACATTAGAAAAAATAATCTCAAATATGCATCAATATTCAACAATCACAACTAATTACATATACAATATTCCATAATATTCCACATTGAAATACTGATTAATACAAATGAAAATCAAAGAAATAACGCAAACCTATTATTATCAGTTCATTTAGAAAATAAATGTTCATAAGACAAATACTTTAAAATTTTAGGATTGTTATGAAATAGATAATTTGCAGTAATTAAAATAATCTAGATAAATTATTAGATCACTCATGAATTTTGGTAAACTGGCATGTATTGAAAATTTTATTTTTAATTTTCACTACATATGCCCAAATAAAATAAAATCACTTTGTTTAAAAGTATCTCTACCATCTTTATCATATATTAAATTCATCTTTTTCTATCTCACAATTTATTTACAAAAGTTCCCATGGTTATAGATATTTTAGTGTTCCAATTGTAATAATAAAAATTGAAAAGTATACCTTGTTTTCCTCATATATTCTTTTAGATAAATTGTCTTGAGGTCATTCCACTTGTAGTGGAACTTTAGTTCAGTTCTGACTCATAAGTCTTATATATTATTTTCAAATGCACAATTTATAATATAATTTTTTAATTAGGTCTATATGTCCATCGCAAGACCCATATACATAATATTTTAAATACATTTTTTAAGATAATTCTTTGTTATGTAGAAACTATCTTCTTAACGGGTCATTTAAGAGAAATTTCATAATTTTAAAGCATTATAAGACATATTATTAATAAGATAAACATTGAGTTACTTAAATCATAATTAAAAGATGTATTTTTCTAATTAATTTTACATCGCTACAATAGCTGATTAATTTCTTTATCATTCAAGTAACTAGATAATTCAGCTTTAAACGTTTTATTTCAAAAGTTTAAAGCATCACAATGTAATTTTTTTTTTTGAATTTGACCTTTACTTTAATAGTTCTCTTCACTTTTCGTCACCTTTTCTCACAGTTGGAAACATTGCAGGTGAAAATATCATAAGAAAATAAACTAAGGTAAATATATGTGTATATATTCAGAAAGAGAAAAATAGATTTGCTATGCACGAGATATGATTTAGATCATTGATTTAAAAATTAATGATCCAAATTTTATTAAATTAATAACTCAGAATTTTAATTGATCATTAATTTTTAAATCAATAGCTCAAATTATACACCGCACCTGGTACATAGCAAATTACTATCCACTTCTATTAACCTCATTCAAAAATATTTTCCATCAAATTAGTACTTTTTTCTTGAGAATTGCATTAAATAAAACTGTGAACCATTTCTAGCCATCGAGTTTTTCTCGCATTCCCAAAAATGTATAATACATTGAACTAATTCTTCTTCCAACTCAAGCTAAGATTCAAGACTTTTCATCTTTTTTTAGTAAATTTCATCAAGTACTTAATTTAGTCATTCTTTTTTATCTAATCCTTCAACTTTATTTTATAATTAAAATATCATCCCATTTTTTAAATTTTGAACGACGTCAAAATAACAACCAACGTTCTCTCTCCATGTAACAAGACCTAATAAATTCACGGAGTTTATACCAATAGTTGGTTGATTTTTCAGCTTATAAATGGATTAAATTTTGAAATGAGAGGTCTTGAATTCAAGCTCCAAAAGTATTATCATTAAGAGAAAAAGTTAACCCAATGCACTCTGCATTTTGGAAATGGATAAAACCTCAATATCTAAAAATGACTATTTTAATTCATATCTAAAAATCGTTGGAGCAATTTCTTGTGGTTTTCAGGATTTGAAGTTAAGCAAGTTTGTATGGGTGATCAATGTGGTACAAATCAGTTCTTGTGTTGTAGTTGTTTTTTTTGCTGCTATTGTTGCGTAATGCTTTGCAATAAGAAAAAAAAAAAACCCTGCTGCTACGCTTTAAATTCGATGTGGTTCATGGCTTCTTTGGCGATTTAATGCAGTAGAAACCTGCAAGTTTTATTCTGCTGATCGGACAAAGAAATTTACTTGCAGATCCATTGGCATCATTTCCAAATGTCAAAACATTTTTGTAACAATGGCCGGACAAATTATCAATGATTTAATTTAAAATTTTCAGGGCCAACTATATTATCATATTTAGCTATAATAGATTATCGATAATTTTTCTCTAATAATTTAAATTATCAACCTCATCGATAGTGAAAATAATACTCATATAACATGTCTTTCGAAATTATCACTACAAATTATTCTTTCAATCGAACTTTCAATATACTCATATTGTATTATAAAATAATATTATTTATGAATGATCGATAGTAAACTCATATATTTTGTCCAAGCTAACT
Organism: Pontederia paniculata; assembly: GCA_001647135.1. Classification (NCBI taxonomy): domain Eukaryota; kingdom Viridiplantae; phylum Streptophyta; class Magnoliopsida; order Commelinales; family Pontederiaceae; genus Pontederia; species Pontederia paniculata. The sequence continues at coordinate 9,665 of LTAE01005669.1, read as the reverse complement.
TTTCTATTTGTACCTTTTTGTTTAAATAAAATAACATGTTAATAAAATTCAATATATTTTGAGAGTAATTTAAGAAATTTTATGTTTAATAATTTAAATTATAATTTATTATGTTAGTACTTACCAAATGTTATAATACAATATTATCGATAATTTATAAAATGATAATATATTTTAATGGCGATCTAAACTATCGATTAAATTATCAATCTCATTATATCAATGAAAATAATACTTATGTGAAGTGTCTTTCGAAATTATCACTAAAATATAATTTAACAAATTATTCTTTCAATTGAACTTTCAAAATGCTCATATTGTATTACGAAATAACATTATTTATGAACGACCGATAATAAACTCATATATTTTCTCCAAACTTACTTTTCTTTTTACCCTTTTGTTTAAATAAGCTAACATATTAATAAAATTCAGAGTATTTAAGTAATTTTATGTTTAATAATTTAAATTTAAATTTATGATGTTAGTACTTACCAAATGCTATAATATAATATTAGTAATAATTTATAAAGTGATAATATATTTTAGTGGTGATCTAAACTATGGATTAAAGTTAGCACAATCCGAATCCTTATTCTTTGCTTTGAAGAAAAAGAACCCAAAGGTGAATAGATCTTTGTACTTATAATAAACAGTTAACTTCTCTTTTTTGAAACGTTAATTATCTGTGTTAGGCCTTCTGTTCTCAGAAGTCATAAACTCCGGTCTTAGAAGCAAGGCAAAGAGCCTGTTTGGCTAAGCTTATAAGCAAGTTAAAATTATTTATAAGTAAATTTTAGAAAATTTACATGTTTGATAACCAAAAAAATATACTTATAAGTTATTAGGTAATTACTTATAAGTTGAAAAAAGATAAGCAGGATCCCCCTACTTATTTTTAAAGTTGTTAGTTTATTAGTTTTAACTAACTATATTACTCTTTTATCTATATTTTTTTAATATTATTATCATATAACTTTAATGATATATTAGTCAATATTTATTTTAACAAATATTTCAATTACTTATTGATATTATCATAACTTTTATTCAAACATGTAACTACTTATATTTTAAAATAAGTATCAACACTTAAAATACTTATCAGCATTAGTACTTATCAGGTATTTTTTACCCAAAATCTTTCTCCGCGAAAATAAGTTGTATTTTGCTCAAATTGTTGAGTTTTCATGCCGCGCTGAGATGTGGCATCGTTTAGGTGCTTATGTCCAAGTATATGTGTGAATTGATCCTGGTGTGCACACATCCACATCACTTCTAGTTCTCTTAGATCTCAGTATGTAATATAGACACATCTGAATTCTAGCAGAAACTAGATTGCAAAAAAAAAAAAAAAAGATGTTGATATCATTTTTACTTTTGGTAGGTTTATAGAGGAGGTATCGAATTCTTTGGCTGAATGGCTTCTTTTGTCTGCTGGAAAGCTGCAGAATCATAGCTCAAAGTAAATGGGTAGAGTAATTGAATTTTCGCAAAATAAATGAGAGAGAGAAATCACACAAAAAATACACAAAGATTTAACGAAGTTCATCCTTAATTTATCTATGTCTTCGAGTAGCGGTAGATTTTTTTTATATGAAGAAAACAACAGATGATATAGAATAATTCAAATTCTAAGAAGTTTATATAGAAATTTAAGAAATAAAAATCTAAACCTTATCGAGACTCTTACGAGTGAAATCGTCCTAATTATTTGAGAGATTGTGATGCAAAAGGATCATACTGAATTAAGATTAAGACATTATCAACATACACTTCAATATTAGTGAGTTTTTTTTCTTGTATAAGATTCAAGACATTATCGACATCATTTCTTATATTTTCTTTTATGTCATTATTATTTCACTCCAGCCTTCTATTGAAGAAGCGGCAACTGATGACCACTTAGTTGTTGGCAGAAGGCAAAAGGGGATGAAGACATTTGATTGGCATGAGTGTACTAAGTTAGAAAGTATCCCTTGTTGATTGGATAACATAGTCAATTAACAAATATGTAGAAGCAAATCAAATGGTATATATATATATTATATATTGTATGATTTATTTTTAGGATATTCAACCTAGGTCAGGTATCAGATTCTTGTGGTATTGTATGTCTGTCTGATGCAGGATTGCTGAAATAGAATGCAGAACTTCAGGGTAAACAAAATTGCTAATGCTTAATGCATATTATTGGTGATTTGATGTATAAAGCCAGCAAGTCTCACTGAATGCAGAATGCAGAATGCATAGTGTTACAATATCAGTACTTCATTTTGTGGATCTATCTTAAGTGAGTCCATCACATTATGATATGATAAAGTGAAACATGTGTGTGGAATACAAACATTAGTAAATTTTCACATGTTTGCTATCTAGAAGGACCTATGCCCATCTGCATTTGAGTGTCATATAATTTATGCAAATTGACGAGACCGTAAGTTTGTGTTCTCCTCCAGGACCAGGCAAGTGTACTTTGCCATGTCCTAAAATTTTATGAAAATCGACTCTAGTACAGTTTTTTATATTGCTGCAGTGCTTTCCATGGACGGATTTCGTCTTTATCAGCCTCAATTACATGCTATGGAGGTTAGCATTTGTGAGTTCTGTCAGATCATTCTCCTTGAATCTTAGTTTCATTGCTTTATCATAGAAAGAGTCAATTGATTACACTATATGTTTAAATTTCTAGAACCCAAAGGAAGCACATGCAAAAAGGGGAGATGAGAAAAGTTTCTTAGACTAGCCTTTTCATTCAGTTTTTTAGAGAGGATATTTCCTTGTGGTAAAGTCATCAGCTAACTGCTTCTGAAACATCTTCATGTTCTTAGGAATTTGGTACTTTGCTACACACAAAAAGCTTCCTTCATTATTTTTTCTGTTTTTTTTCCTGTTACGCTCGCCCATGTTTATATTGTAGATATAAAATGTATGCATGTCTCCTGAATTCTAGTCCATTTCTGTAATCTTTCTATCTTTTCCTTTTTGTGGTTCTCTTTGATTTTGTGCAATATTATCTGTGGATATGCCTTACCAATATATTAGTGAGGAACCACTCTAATGTTTTGACCCACTGAAGTTTCTTCTAGTGATAAGTTTATGTCCCATCATTTGATCATTGTGTTGGTGATCCAGTGGAGATGACATATTTGTAGAGTCAGAGTAAGTTGAAGTATCATTTCTTATTTCATTAACTACAATGCAAGAGTCAATTATGCTGGAGTGACTTTTAAAAAGCATGCTAGTTCTACTTTCTTGATAACTTTTTTGGGTCAAAACTTTTAAGATAACTTTGAAATCAACGCTAAGCTGTTTTGATGGTTTTGGATCTGCCAAAAGTCACTAGGTTTTCTATGCAACTATTTCTGCTCTTCAATTAACTGAAATATAGTTCTTTTGCTGGTTTGGAATAGAAAAACTCTGTCTTACACAATGGTCAGTTTACTCAAGTGACTGAGGTCACAGGTTCAAGGTATTCTGCAAAAGCAGAGGGAAGATTGCATACATCTGTCTATTCTCTCAGCCAAGGGGCATTGAGCACACTTAGTTTAGCATTTCAATTGCACTGTTATTTAAGCTCTAAATTTCCTGCATCTTAAATGATCTTTTGTTACTATGCTACCAGGTTTTTTTTCATATGCTATGTATTCATGGTTATACTATGTTTGATTTGTCGCGATAAATTTTATATTTATTTATGCATTATGTATGCATGCCCATTTTGTAGTGACCACTGGCTATACCCACAATTATGGATGCACATGTCAAATGCCATAACAATCTCCTTTTTCCTTCCCATTTCATTTAAGCTGAAAATAAATTCTTGCATTTCAACATTATTGTAGTTGGCTTGTGATTGTGGAGCGAAATTACTTAATGTTGGAAGAAGTGACTAGATGGGAGGTCTGTTCTGTACTTGCCAGAAATGGTAGATTTCTCTTACTAGCTCTTGTATTGGATGCATGAAATCTCCCTGCTGGAAGAAGCACATTCAACCAAAGAAAATCTTTATTTTTTATCCTTATGCAGACATGAACAGGTGGTAAATGTGGACTATTATTTCTGTTTAAGCCAATATTTACAGATGTGTTATTCAAGCATTACTTGTTTATGAGGTTAAGGTTTCTTTTACATGCATTATGATGCTATGTTTTTGGTGGACTCTTGCAATGGTCCTTATGAACTAGATTTGGTCTTCGACGAGTTGAGATTATTACATATGCTGAACCATTAGTGTCTAATAAGATAAAGTTGCTGTACTGCCAAAATATATTTCACTTTGGCAAAAAAAAAAATTGTTGCAAGTACATCCTACTGTTGTTCCTCTTTTCTTTTGGTTACAATTTATTCCTGTTTCACTCGTCAACTTTGATTTGTTAATTCCTTCAAGGTTCATTGATGTTGACATTGATACAGGTGAGATATATCAATATTCAAGTGAATTTTACTATAAGATCACATCTTAATTCTTTAATGCTCTTCCAGGAAAGGAGCCTGATGTTTCAAGATGGCGTGTAAGATTCTTTCTACAGTGCTTTCGCTTAGATATTTAGCTTTTTCTCTCTCGTATTTCTGTTAGAGCCAAAATGTCCAATGAGACACAATAATTTACAAAAAACTATGAATCTTTCAGAAATTGAAAATTGTAATTAAGATTCAATAATCATCTCATATCTGTTGGGGCCTAGAGAGAGTCGTTTTCTGCAATCTTGACTTTATTTGTAAGATATTTCACTGATAGATCCCATGTCAGACCAATCAGGACCTGAGATCTCACATTATTGTAATCTAAAGCAAATGTTGATATCATATTCAATTATTACCTCAGTTTTACATGTTTTATATGAAAGTACACTGTACCATACTTGCATGACATCAAAGCTGGAATGTGAAGGGCCAGTAAGATGTGAAACCTGAGATGCTTTGAACTCTTTCTATAGTTTTGCTACATTTTACAGGGCTATCCACATTTCAGTTTTAGGATATACCAAATGTTGTTTCCTGCTTTATAACTTTGATCCCTGAGGATTTATTCTGTTATTTCATTCTACTTATCTGTGCAATTCATCGACTATCACTGTTTTCCGGGTCTCGTAATTTTATGTCAACTGCTACAACATCAACCGAAGGAACTACATCTATTAGATGTTCTTTGTTCTTTCAGAACTTTGATTGGTGTTTCTTTTGCTCTTTCCTTTGTCAGATTGAACACAATGAGCAGCCCAACTCTGACCTTATCATGAAATCAAAGAAAAATGCAGATATTATGATTAAATCAGTGGACTTTTCAAGCTGATCAGTAAGGCTCCTCAAGAGTGTAAACTTTTTTATGCTCTCTACTCCCAGATAACCTGTCATTGTATGCAAGCCATCATGGTGAAATAAAGAAGTGATTGGCATATGATATTTTTTCTTCAACAGAAATTAATAATTCAGTAATTTTTTTTCCACTTTTCCAACAACATATATTTTGATATCAGTATTCTAATATGTGATGTAGAATGCTCTCTTCCTATCACTGATGTAGAGGAATAATTACTTCTGTTGACAGTGAAGTTCCATTCAGTTACCAGTAAAAGGAAATGTAGTTTTCTGCATGGCAGCATATTTATTTTCAGAAATTACAAACTTCAACTTATTTATATTATATTGATTTTTTTAAAAAAAATAGAAGTCAGTATTATAATGATGATCATATGTGGCCATCGCAATGCCAGCGGTGCACAGACGTGGATTGCGCCCCTATGGTGAGTTGGCATGCAACAGTATGAATTAGACATGTATTATTGATATTTTATACGAGGATATTATTGAATAAAGGTCTCGAGTTCGATTCTTATCAATGAGAATGAGCCTCTCTAATAAAAAAAAGTGTAGTATGGAAGGACTCCGACGATTTTCTAAGCGCCTATGCATAGAGCTCCGAGATAGAATTGTATGAGCCTTGCATACCAACATGTTGCTTTTATGAATTACTATGGTCAGTCTGTCATTTATCCTTGACCACCTTGTGCTCGGATGGATAGCTTAAGATTTGTCTCGGTGTAATGTAACCCCAGTACTCTGTTCCAGGGAAGGGAACAGTAGGGATAATATGTGTCCATCAAAGTATGCAACATACAAACACACATGATAGAGAAATATATCACGAATGCAAAGGTGGAAGGTACACATCCTTAATTTATTTATAGTTCCAAAAGTATTCCACTTGAACACAATTACTTTTGCCACTCGTTCACACTTTTTTTTAAGTGGATCAAGGCATAATTTTTTGAGCTAAAGATGTAGCTAACATGGTTTTGTAGTATTGAAAGCAGACATTTTTTTCGGAGGTTAAAAACTGTTTATATTAATTTAGTCTAATTGATTGATAATATAATATAAATAATTTCATATTGCACATAAAAAGATACCATGATAGTTATTTTCTGCATGATATTTAAGGAACGTAAAAAAATACCATATTTTATCAAATAGCTTAATTAGATCACAAACGAATGAATTATATTGATTTTAACCGGTACCGGTTTGAACTTTTTGATGCTATCGCTTTAAAATCAAAATTTATAATTTTTTTTGCATATCAAGGTCATCATCCAAAAAATTAGAGTACCTTTGAAAATATACTACTAGAGAAAATAAATTATTAGAAAACTAAATTCAAGAAAAAATAGTTTGTTTTGTCTTAGAAATATAAAGGAATATGACTTTATGAGAGAAAAATAAATTCTCATTTAAAAAAGAGTTATCTTTTTTTAAAAAAAAGATTAACTTTCTTTTCTTGTCAACCATCGAGGAAACGTTATTTTCTTATTAATCAGGATTATCAAACACTAAAAAGTGATAAAAAATATTTTTTGGAAAGAAAGTATAAGTCTAAGTCTTCATTAAAAATGATTCAAAGTACAAGTGTAAGTCTTTGCCAAAAGGTGCAATGTGCTAGCATTTGATTCTATTGAATAATTATCTCTTAAAATATCAGATCAAATAATTAAGTCAAGATTCCTTAAACTTTTAGATACACAAATTCACATGAAAAAGAAGACCTTTATGGTGACTTAATTTTCTGTTCATTCATGTTCTTTGTTACCAAATTTCACTGTAGCCAAACAAGTAGTTTCTCACACTGCATTTTTTTTTTCAAAATAAAGAATATGCTGAAAAAAAATTATTTCACAAATATGAAGTACAATTATCTTAATATCAATGGTTTTATTATAGAATCAAATTAAATTATATTCGAATAGAAAGATTTAGTTGCATCTTAACCATTAAAATTTATGATATTTCATATGTGTGAAGTCTATTTAGCTTAGTTGATAAAAAATATCTAATAAATACTAATATTGATAAATATTTTAAGTGCTAAAATTTATTTTAAAATATAAATATTTACATATTTGGATAAAAGTGCTGATAATAATAGTAAGTAATTGTAATATTTATTAAAAAATAATATAAATAAAAAAATAATATAATTGATTAAAAAAAGAAAGTCAATAATTTTAAAAATAAGTAGGGGGATTCTGCTTATATTTTCAACTTATAAATTATTATAGTAAGTATACTTTTTTATTTATCAAATATGAAGAAATTCTACAATGAGTTTTAAATTACTTATAAGCTTAATCAAACATATCCTTAATATATTTTCTAATCCAAGATGACAGGATCAATGTAGAATTAATATAAAATATAAAATAGATTTATTTTTTAATATTTTTTTATATCCTTAATATATTTTCTAATCCAAGATGACAGAACCAATGTAGAATTGATATATAATATAAAATTGATTTATTTTTTTAATATTTTTTTTATATATCCAAAAACTCATTCGAGATCAGTTTTATGAGTCTAATCTCATTGATTTTTTGTTTTTTTTTTTGAAAATATATTTCACTTTGGCAAAAAAAAAATGTTGCAAGTACATCCTAGTGTTGTTCCTCTTTGGTTTTGGTTACAATTTATTCCTGTTTCACTCGTCAACTTTGGTTTGTTAATTCCTTCAAGGTTCATTGATGTTGACATTGATACAGCCATGCAGCATGTTTTGAGGAGACATATGTTTACAGGTGAGATATATCAATATTCAAGTGAATTTTACTATAAGATCACATCATAATTCTTGAATTCTCTTCCAGGAAAGGAGCCTGATGTTTCAAGATGGCGTGTAAGATTCTTTCTACAGTGCTTTCGCTTAGATATTTAGCTTTTTCTTTCTCCTATTTTTGTTAGAGCCAAAATGTCCCATGAGACACAATAATTTACAAAGAACTATGAATCTTTCAGAAATTGAAAAAGTGTAATTAAGATTCAATAATCACCTCATACTTGTTGAGGCATAGAGAGAGTCGTTTTCTGCAATCTTGACTTTATTTGTAAGATATTTATTTCACTGATAGATCCATGCCAGACCAATCAGGATCTGAGATCTCACATTACTGTAATCTAAAGCAAATGTTGATATCATATTCAATTATTACCTCAGTTTTACATGTTTTATATGAAAGTATGCTGTACCATACTTACATGAGATTAAAGCCGGAAGGTATGGGATGGAGTGATAAGGAGCTCTTCCTTAATTAAAGAGGTCTCGAATTCAAGTTATCTGGATTTAAAATTTTTTGTCGGGAATCTCACCCACCATAGACAAGTGTCCGACTGAGATTAGTCAAGTGCTAATAACCTCGAATACTGTGGGGTAAAAAAAATTTGGAATGTGAAAGCCAGTAAGTTGTGAAAAATGAGATGCTTTGAACTCTTTCTACAGTTTTGCTACATTTTACAGGGCTATCCACATTTTAGTTTTAGGATATACCAAATGTTGTTTCCTGCTTTATAACTTTTCTTTAAACCACATTAATTGTTCATCTATTAGCGTAAACTCCATTAATGTCTTGATACAAAAAATCAAGGATCTCTTGAGGTGCTGAGTCCTCCAAAAAAGTATCAAAAGATAATAGTCGTGATATATTGGCAATATGATCTGCTACTCTATTGGCTTCTCTATATACATGATGAAAATGCACACACTCAAAGGATTCCAAAAAATGCCTACAGTCTGCAATGATACTTTTGATTCGCCAAGGACAACTTGTCTCTTCTTTCATGATGCTAATGAGATTTGTAGAGTCACTCTCAATCTTGACAAGTTTGTGATTCTTGTTATGCAGCAACCGAAGACCACCTTTAAGGGCCCATGCTTCAGCTTCTAGCATCGTACCAAATTTTCTCCTCATGGCACCTGCATATAGAAAACCTCCATTAGAATTTCTAATAATATAACCTACACCTCCATGTACCTCTGGGTTGATAAAAGATCCATCTGAATTTAATTTAATCCACTCCGAGGGAGGTGGCTCCCATCTTGTCCAAATGGTATGCGTAGAAGAGATCCCCTCTTGCAAGTTCACTTTACAAAATTCATTACACAATCCTAAAGCTCTCTCCCAAAGTAGAGTTGCTGGTGTATGGTGATTATTAAAATAAACATCATTTCCATTTTTCTATATTGTCCATAAATAATGAGCAATGATAGATAAAACATAGGATTGAGAATGATTGTCCAAGCTTGTTACTTCCTCAAACCATTTTCCATTATACCAATAATTGAAATAGTGAAATGATATGTTAAGAGAACTTTGAAATCTTGACCATAATTG
>LTAE01005668.1:15775-27777 GCA_001647135.1 Pontederia paniculata | reverse complement strand
TGTGCTTGAGTGAGTAGTAGCCATAGTTCCCCTTATTGAAGAGTTTGAGATCTCTTGAGCGATTACATTGTAAGAGGTTAATCTCCTTGTCCTCGTGCAAGAAAGGAGAAGTTGTAAGGGAGCCTTCGCCCTTGAAGAAGGAGATAGTGAACTCCGAAGATCTCGTGGGAGAAGATCGGAGCGGGGACGTAGGCCAGGAGTTCGGCCGAACCTCGATAACAAACTTCGTGTTTGTCTGTGTTTGTGTTTTTCTCTTTTTACTCTCTTCTTTGTTTGTTTATTTTCCTATATGCTTGCTTCCGCTAACATAATATACTAAGATTAAAGCAAAGAGAGTAAAAGTTTTTAATACACCAATTCACCCCCCCCCCTCTTGGTGCCATTCCAGATCCTACAGAAGCAAACCTTACAACCGGTGCAAAGTTTTCTTCGTAATCAACACCTCTTGTTGGGTGAAGCCTTTCTCCACTACATGAGCTTTGTACCTCTCAACAGATCCATTCGCGCCTTGTTCGATTTTGAGAATCCACTTGTTCCCAATTGCCTTGCGGCCAGGTGTGAGATCAACCAAGTCCCATACTTGATTTTTCTTTGGTGATTGTAACTCCTCTTCGATTGCCTTCTTCCATTTTTCCTTAATAGACCACAAGAGAGCCTCAGTGATTGATCTAGGCACAAGTTCTTCTTCTAGATTTAGTATGTAAGCTTCATGCAGCCCTTCGATACCAAATTATCAGTGCAAAATGCTTTTTGCAGTAGTCCTTCAAAGTGAACTCTCTAGTTCATCAGTTGGCAGCGTATTACTCCTACTCGGATTAATGTATTGGAATGAGGGGACAAACTCCTCAATAGATTGATCCGCACTTGACGCCAACTCAGGATCTTCATCTAGATGAAGTGTCCTATCAATCTCATCTTGTTTAAGAAAATTATCCTTTAGAAAGGTCGCATCTCTACTTTCTATTTCTGTAATTGTTCCATCATCTCTTTCACTTACGAACACATAGCCTTTTTAGGTATCAGAATATCTGATGAAGACACACTTCTTGCCTCTTGGGCCCAACTTCTCATACTTATGGGAATTGTCAAGAACATAGGTTGCACAACTCCAAGGGCGCAAATAATTTAAGTCGGGTTTGTGACCTGTCCAAAGTTCGTAGGGAGTGGAAGAGAGAGACCTTGATGGTACCCGGTTCAATATGTAGGTTGCAATCAATAATGCATTTTCCCAATACTTAATCGGTAGATTTGCTTGCTTCATCATGGAACTAACAATATCAATTAAAGTACGATTTCTCTTTTCAGCAACATCATTTTGTTGCGGAGTCCCTGGTATTGTTAGTTGTCTAACTATACACTTTTCATCACATAATTGCTTGAACAAATTTGAAAGATATTTGCGGTCATGATCCATGTTCATGAATCGAACAAAGCAATCCAATGCTTTAGACTTTCGAGAAATCAGATAGATTATACCGTATCACGAGTAATCATCAATAAATGTGATGAAGTATGAGAAATCATGTCTTCCTAAGACACAGACCATAAATATCCGAGTGAATCAATTATAATTAAAATCCAACACATTTTCCTACATCGAATGATTTTCTAATTTTCTTGCCAACTAGACATTGTTCACATGTTGGTGAGTTGACCTTGGCGAGAGAACCCACAAATCCATCTCTAGCCAATCTAGTAATTCGATTTTTACCAATGTGTCATAATCTGCATGTCATGTCATAGTGCCTACATTCATAGATGACATGAAGAGTAACTACTAGCGACATTTGCAATTTTCATAACATAGAAACCATTTTTAATCATCACATAAAGAAACATTATTCAAAGAGATGTTCAAGTGTTTCGAGAAAAAACTTTTAACCATAACTGTCTAAAATGGACACAAAAATTAAATTTCATCTAAACTCGGAGGCATATAGAACGTCATGAAGATAAAGGATTTGTCCGTTGCAGAGGCCTAACTTGCAAGTTCCAACTCCCTTGACTTCAATTCTTCCATTGTTTCCAACGTAAATCCATTTTATCCCCGGACTCACTCAGCGAAATTCAACGAAGGCCCCACGATCCCTTGCTATGTGGTCTGTTGCACTAGAGTCTACAATCCATGAAGGATAAGTTTCAGCAACAAGAGCACAACTATAATCATAAACGAAAGAATTGTGGTAAGGTCAAACCTTCTTTGGCTTGGTGCAATCACGAGCAAAGTGATCATGATTTCACAATTGTAGCACTTCACTTTGTTTATGTTAGTCTTCCCACCACGATTTGAACGATTGCGGTTGAATTTTGGGACTTTCTTTGCTCCACTTATTCCACCCTTCTGCATTTGACATGACATACATGTCTTATTCCGCTTGGAATGTCTACTGCATTGTCCATTGGAATCAGCAACAAATGCTTGAGTGGAGGATTTCTGAGCCTTAATGGCTTCTTCCTCCATTTTCAAATGATGTGCATCTTGGTCAAAAGTTTTGACATCGTCATTATGCATCAAATTAGTACACATATGATCCAAACTACGCGGAATAGAGTGGATGAGGGCCTGAACCTGTTGTTCATCATCAAGAATTTGTTCTGCGCTTTTGAGCTCACGAATCATGTTTGACATTTCAGTCAGGTGCCGCCTCATCGTATGATTTGAGCGCTTCCTATACGAATCAAACTTTATATTGAGCATATGGAACTTGGTTGTTGACGTGATACCAAACTTCTTCTGGAGAGCTTCCCAAAGTTCGAAAGTCATCTTATGGAGTTCATATTAGCACATGAGAGCATTGTTCATCATGCTCAGCAACGTGATGCGAGCGATGTGACTCTTTCTCAACCAAGTCTGATGTGTCTCAGAATCCCTCTTGGCTTGAGTGGTGTTACCAGTAGATGATTTTGCTTCAGGATCATTTCTAGTGTCAAGAAATACAGGTTCAACCATCCTATGGTTAATTGTCTCTGAAACGTCTTATTCCTCTAGTAGGTATTGGACTTTACGGTGCTAGATATCATAGTAGTCACCGTTCAACTTGTCATCCTGGTTCAAGTCAGCAATTATCAATTTTGATATCATTGTCTAGTTTTCACAATAAATAAAGGAGGATATTAGTGTCATGCATATCTTAATTTATCGCAAATACTCATAAAATAATGAAGTTCTGATTTTCAAGGTCGCTATGCTCCCACTCATCTCTCACTATCCCAAAGATAATCATATTTCATTAAATTAACAATGCGATAAATCATCTATTCTATAATTTTAGATTAATGAACAATCTAAAATCACCGAAACTCGTTGTGTATGACACACAATATTTTTTCTGAATTGGCCAAGACAATCAGACATGGACCGACCGGGAGCACTTCCCCGAAGGGTGCCAATTAAGTAATCGCATCTATCCTTCGCCTCGACACCAAAATAGAAAAAAATGTGTAGCCACAGTCACACATAACCATATTTCAAGAGACTGCATTGACAATGCACCAGACCAGTTCCTCAGAACTTTTCTAGACATGTATTCTCGTGTCATGCACCGCTCGACCAAAAGACATTGATTATTGTAACTATAGTGAGTTTCTAAGTACCTTAGTCCTACAAAAAGAACTACTCTTATGTTTCAAATTTCGTGTTTGTATCCTAGTTTTGTGTAATTAGACTAACTAATTATAATTTCATTTTATTTCCTAGGTTTCAAAATTTTCATGAAACATATATAGCACATAATATTAAATTAATTTGACAAAAATATTAAAGTATTATCAAATTTCAACGCATGAAGTTAAAAGGTTTATCATGCAATATCTAATTTCACAAAGAAATTAATTTCAATAAGTAGCATGCTTTATTTATTTCAACAAGAGTCAATTCATTACATAATATAGTACGAAACTAAAAATGGAAATAACATGCTATTCATATTTATTTTCACTAAAAAATATTTTGCGTGATCTCTAGTGCATGATTAATTTTTATTCTACAATAAATTTCATGCATATTTTAGTTTCATAAAAAAAATTCAAAAATTACATAGTATGACATAACATATCTTTGCAATTTAAATATGCATGTATGGTGTAAAATTTTAGAAAATTATTCTGGAAAAAATAGTATTTTTCCTAATTTTCTATAGCACTAGAATAATTTTCTATCATTTTTGCAATACAATAATATTTGCAATATGAACTAATTTTAGCAAATTACAAAAAAAATCTATAACTTTTGTAAATAATGATAGAAATTAGTTGGAAAATTTTCTGAAATTTTCATAATTTTTTGGGCATTATTTGTGCATAAATAAATTTCACAAAAATTCAAATAATTTCAGAATTACAAATTTGCAATTAATAATAAGCACATAATTATCAAATAATAATATAAAATACATTTTTTTAAAAAAGAATTTTAATTTTCTGAAACAAGAGAAAAATATTTTTCTATCATTTTTTGATTTTTCTGATTTTTTAAAATAATTGTTTCTTCAAAATGGGCCTTGAGCCTCGCTTCCTACTCAAGAAGGATGCCAACCAAGCAGCACACTAGCTGCCACACGGGTGCCACCTTGACAGCCACGCGGACGCCACGCGCGCGGAACACATGCTTGGCATTCTTGGATGGCCTGCATGCACACCACTTATCTGGTGCAGGCTAATTCCAGTGTTGTAGGCGCCACATGGCATAGTTTGGATGGCCAATTTTTTTTTTAAATGAACAGATCATAAAAAAATGTAACAAATCAGGAAAAAAATCCAAAAAAACTGAAAATTTCAGGAGAATTTTGGAAAAAAAATTACTAACTCTGATACCAATTGTAAGAGTTACAACAAATGTAATTCAATTAAACAGAGGTTTACAGAATACCTCTTACAACAAAAACATAGTATATCGGAGCCGAAGGAATTTTTCCATAAACACTGGTAGGGCGTCAGCTTGACCTCGTTGTCGGGAACTAAGTCACGGGGACTTAAGACGCTGAATCACAACTCAAATGTCTTGAACAAGAGTAACACAAAGGACAATCTTTTTGCTTTTGTCAATCCACTCAATTGCAATGAAATTCAATCTCCTTTTATAGTGTGTGAGCATCAAGTAAGGGAGAGGGAGGGAAAGACCACATTAATGTGGCATATGTCCCTTCGTGCACTGTAGCACGAAGAGACAAGGTGTCTCTTCACACACTAAAAGCACAGAAGGTTGTCCCTTTGGCTCCTTGTGTGCGTTACGTCAACAGATATGTTTACTATAATGGAAGAGCATTGGAGATTGATCACCTCTGTGGCTATTCACTACAAGATCAAGTTCATTAATTGTCCTCATTTTGTCGGATAGCTAAACTCAACAAAGTACATTCCTAAGATAAAACTCTTAAATAATATACTTTTCATTCATTGCATGTTCTAGACTAATAAATTTGTGTTGTTATTTTTACTTTTATTCATTACATGTTCATGTACTAACAAATAATCACATTTTATTTTTCTAAATTCTAGTTGATGTAGAATTTTAATAGATGGATGATTTCTTTTTGTATCAACAATGGTCTAATGCTTAAAAAATGACTGTTGAATCTAGGATCCCGATATTATTTTGATGATCACAAATTGATGAGAAAACTTAGTGATACGAATGGTTTTCGATTTCATGTGTGAAGAAGATAGGAATTTTTATTTCACTTAGTAAGAGGTCATCCAGAGGATGAGGAACGAACGACCTATGTAGAGAGAAGAGTGAAGAAAAAAATCTTAAATATGAAGCGGTCGTCCTAAGTATTTGAAGAGGTCGACCAAAGTAAGGAGCAGAGACTAAAGATATGAAGCTAAGTACTGAACGGTCAAGCGAGGATGAAGATTGGACGACGGAAATACAATCGAACAGGAAAGGTCACCCGGTGTGTACGAGTGAAAAGAAGTGGGCGACCGAAGGTTCGAAGTCAATAGTTCAAAGGTTGAAGGATTGGGCGCTCCAAGGTTGAGTGGACGCCCTATGAAGAGGTTAAGTGAAGTAGTTTTGAGGTGAAAGCAAGAGAGGTCGTCCGAAGATTTCATAGTAGAAACAGTGGATGACCAAAGTACTCCAGATGGAGAGTAAAGATCGTCCGAATTATTTAGTATAAGATCAGTGGATGACCGAAGGAGTCTGAAGTAAAGTATTGAAGCAAGAAAGGTCATCCAAGGTTTTACAGAGTAGAAGCAATGGACGACCGAAGTACTTAGAAGAAAATTAGAGGAGCTATGAAGTCAAGAAATGTCGTCTGAAGTATTCAGTCAGGAATCAATGGACGACCGAAGGAGTTCAATTGAAAAGGAAGGGTTGTCCGAAGCATTCAGTGTGGAATCAGTGGGTGATCAGACAAGTGCATAAGTTGAAGGGAAGTCAAGAGATGTCGTGCGTAGTGTTCAGTGAAGAATCAGTGGACGATTGATGACTTTAGAAGAACAAGATAGGTCGTCTGAATCCTTCATAGTGAAAGCAATGGACGACCAAAGATGTTCATAGTAAGAAAGAATAGGTCATCCGAGGTAGCTAAATAGAATCAGTGACGGCCGAAATACGTTAGTAAAGAAGCAAAGGACGTCCGATAGTTTCGAGGAAAATAAGCAGACAACCAAAGAAGCTCAGAAGAAAAGAAGTGGTCAACCAAAGGATTCATCGAGATTAGTGGATGACCAAAGGAGTTCAGAAGAAGAGCAGTGGTCACTCGAAGGATTTATGAAAAATCAGCAGACGACCTAAGTAAGCTTGAAGAAAACTGACAAAGGCAAACTAGGTCATCTGAAGTATCTGAGAGTAATCAGTGGACGACCGATGAAGATTTGAAAATATCAACCGAAGGCAGGAGCTAAGCAGAAGTCGTCCAAAGTTCCTGAGTGACAACAATGGATGACTGAAGAATGGTTGAAGAAAAGTGTTCAAGTCAAGAAAGGTCGTCAGAAGGATTGGTGTACAATCAGTGGACGATCGAAGGAGTTTGACGAAGAAACTCGAGTGAAGCAAGGGTCACCTAATGCTTCAGTAAGAAGTAGTGGACGACCTATGGAAGCTAGAAGAAGGAACTAAGGCTGAAGCCCGTGACTATGGACGTCCGAAGGTGAACGGTGGCCGATCGAAGCATCATACGTCAAATTAAAGGATGAACTCACCAGAGCAGCGGTCAATCAATGTAGCAGAAGATGTCGACCGAGGAGTAGGTGAAGAGTAATGTACTTGCATTAACAACCAGTTTCTGAGAGAGAGATTAGACGTTTGTGTAAGGGTATAAAACTAAGTCTCAAGAGTCTTGTGAACTAACTTTGGCAAATTAACCTCAAAACTTGAGAACTTAAGTGAGAAGCCACTGTTCTTCCATCTGAGCATTCTAGTGAGAATCCATAATAGAAGTGAGTAAATTGAGTTTTCAAGAGTGAGCTCAATTGTAAGAGGTTCTCTCCTTGCCCTCGGAAGAAAGAAAGGAGAAAGAAAGTTGTAAGGGAGCCTTCGCCCTTGAAGAAGGAAATCTAGTTATCTCCGGAGGTCTCGAGTTCGAGAAGACCAGAGCGGGATCGTAAGCCAAGAGTTTAGGCCGAACCTCGTCAACAAACTCTGTGTTTGTTTGCTTCTTTGCATTTAGCTTTTATTTGCATCTATTCTGTGATTGCTTTCACTGCATAAATAAAATTTAGGGTTAAAATTTTTAATACACCAATTCACCCCCTCTCTTGGTGCCATCTAGATCCTACATTTGGTATCAGAGCATAGGCTTCTCATAAATTTGTATCCATCTACAAATTTTGTATAGACTTAACAATCTAGAGCAAAAATGGCATTAAATGGTTTTACTTTAGGTGAAGAACAATCTACCTCTAGACCTCCCCTATTTAATGCATCTAACTTCTCTTATTGGAAGATTAGATTGCAAGCTTATGTATGTTCCATGGATAGTGACATCTGGGATGTCATTGAAAATGGTTTTGATTTGCCCACTAGAATAGTAAATGGTGTTCATGTTCCCATACCTAGTAGTGAGTATGACTCTACAACCAAGAAGCTAGTAAAAAATAGATTGTAAAGCTAAGAGTGTTTTCTTTTGCGCACTAGATCAAACAGAATTCAATAGAATCTCTTCTTGCACTAGTGCAAATGAAATCTGAAAAAAACTTATAATTACTCATGAAGGAACATAAAAGGTAAAAGAATCAAAACTAAATATTTTAAATCATCAATATGATTCTTTCAAAATGAAACATGATGAATCTTTAAATAGCATGTTAGTTCGATTTAATGATGTGGTGAATGAGTTAGCCGCTTTGGGCGATCAAAAGTCTAATGCTCAAAAAGTGAAAAAGTTTCTCAAGTCCTTGACACCAAAATGACACATGAAGAGAACTGTGGTCGAAGGACAACACGATTTGAACAAGCATGACTTCGACGATCTCATAGGATCTCTACTGACTTATGAGATGTCGCTTGAAGAAGAGAAAGAAGAAGCAAGTTAAAAAAAAAGCCTTAGCTATGAAATATAAGAAGATTGAGAGTGAAGATGAGCATGAAGAATCTGATAACAGTGATGTAGACTTCAATGAGGAGAAGCTGGCCCTATATGCAAAGAGGCTCAGTAAATTCATGAAGCTCTCCAAAAAGAAGAGAGACTCAAAGAAGAAGGGACCAACTGACAAGTCGAAGATCAAATGCTATGAGTGCAACAAATTTGGACACTACAAGAGCGAATGTCCAACCCTGAATAGAAAGAACAAAGTGAAAGGCTCCTCAGTTACTAGAAGAAGAAGGCACTCAAAGTCACTTGGGATGACTCAAGTGATGAAGATTGTGAAGCTGAAGAAGCATCTTCAGAAAAGAAAGAGGAAGCATTGTTGTGCCTCATGGCAAAAGATGAGGTATCCTCTCCTCACTCAAATGATAGTTATAATAGTGATAGTGATAATGATGAAGATGACTGTGAGGAAGATATTATGTATGATACACATAAAGCGTTTAAGACTATGATCATAAAATATTCTATATTGAAAAAGAAAGATGATAGTCTCGTTCAAGAAAATAATAAATTGAAGGAAAACAATGCTGATTTGGAAAATCAAATTTCTGTTTTGAATGCCAAAGTATTAAAAAACAATGATAACTTAGATAAACATGTTGATACTATTAGTTCTTTGAAATTAGAATTGTTGGATATTAAAAACAAATTTGAAACTTTCTCCTATGATTGAAAGATGCTAGATGTAATGTTGTCCCAACATAAAAGTTCTTTGAATAAGAAAGGATTAGGATTTGACTCTTTTAGTTATAATGTGCCTCAAGGAACTATTTTCATAAAAGCTTCACATTATTTTAACTTTGTCTAGTTCCTCTACTTCTTGCTTCTACTTCTATGAATGAATCTAGGACAGTTTCTACTAACTCTAATGCTAAAGGTGAAAACACTACAAATCTTAAGGCTAAAAGTGTCTTAGGCACTAAGTCTACTCATATTCAGAAAAATACTATGTTTTCATCAAAGGAGAATGCAAATGTTAGAAGTAGAAATGCTACACTTAGACATAAACGAAGGAACTATGCCTTCATGTACAATAGAAATACAAAATCCACATACATGCATGCTCCTAGAAATGGTTATGCACATTCCTACTCGTATGTTACTCCTCTGCATGTAAACGGAAATCTGAGTAAACCTAATGCCATGCATACAAACCGGTTCTATCTTATTGACATGCACATAACCGAAATATCCATGCTTATCATGACTTTAGGAAACCATATGCGAAAATTGTTACCTGCTTTTATTGTGTTCATTTAGGAAACTACAATTTCGAATGCATGCCTAGGAAAAGCTTATATGCTAATGTTAGACAAGTTTGGGTTCCTAAGGGGATATTTAAAACTAATACTTTTGGACCCAAAATATTTTGGGTACCAAAAATATAAATTTTGTGTTGTTCTTGCAGGGTACCAAAAAGGGCAAAGGAAAATTAACAAGATGGTATTTGGATAGTGGTTGCTCAAGACATATGACAGGAAATGAAAAAAATTTTTTTGAGCATAACAAGAACCCAACGTGGAAAAGTCATCTTTGGGGATAACAACCAAGGGAAAATCCTCGGTAAAGGTAATATTAGAAAACTAGGTAATGTAGTAATAGAAGATGTATGGCTAGTAGAAAACTTAAAACATAACTTACTAAGTATTAGTCAACTTTGTGATAAAGACTATATTGTTAAATTTGAATAAAATAAATGCTTGATATGTAATAAGAATGAAAAAGTTTTGCATAAGGGGTTTATGTATCAAAATGTATGTGATTGACTTTGATGATTTTCCTAACCACAAATGCTTAAATGTTATGCATGATGAAGTAGAATTATGGCATAAAAGATTAGGACACTTTAACTATAAGGCCGTGCATAAATTAGTGAAACATAATCTTGCTAGAGGTTTGTCCAAAACTAAATTTGAGAAAAATACTATTTGTTCTTCATGTAAATTGGGTAAACAACATAGAGCATCTTTTAAATTGACAAATGAGATTTATACTAATAAACCTCTACAATTAATGCATATTGATTTGTTTGGACCAATTTATACCACTAGTCTTGGTGGTAAGAAATATGTGTGTGTAGTTATAGATGACTATTCTAAATTCACTTAGACTTTGTTTCTTGCACATAAGCATGAAACTTTTGATATTTTTACTATATTTGCAAAAAGAGTTCAAAATGAATTAAAATTAAAAATCTCCAAGATCCAGAATGATCATAGAGGTGAGTTTGAAAATTTAAGATTTGAATAATTCTGTGAGAATAATAGAATTCTTTATCAATTCTCAACACCAAGAACTATACATCAAAATAGAGTTGTTGAGTGAAAAAATAAGACTCTAATTGAGATGGCTAGGACTTTGCTAAATGAGAGCAAGTTGCCCAAATATTTTTGGGCAGAAGCTGTTAATACCTCATGTTATATTCAAAACAGGGTATTGATTATACCTTTAGAATAGAAAACCTATTTTGAAATGTTATATGGAAAAAGACCAAATATCTCGAGTATTTGGTTGTAAATGCTTTATTTTGAGAACATTAGATAAACTAGAAAAAATTGATGAGAAGAGTGATGATGCACTCTTTGTAGGATACTCAAATCTTAGCAAAGTCTATACTGTATAATAAGAGAACACTAGTAGTTGAGAAATCTATACATGTCACTTTCAATGAAATTGACAATATCATTGATTAACTTGAAAAAGTTAAGATCTTGGATAAGGACAATAAGGATGATCATGACCTAGATGAGCTGACTCATAAGGAGGAGGATCCTTAACCTATTGAAATCATAAATAATGAAGATGTTGTTGTGAATGAGGAAAACCCACAAGGAATTTATATAGAAGTATAATTGCCTCCTATTGAGCACAAAAATTGGAGACAAGTATCCTCACATCCTTTGGATAATATTATTGGTGACATAAATGACATAAATGAGTTTGACAATTAATTAAGAGACTTAAGGATTATCCCATAGTTGGAATCAAGTGGGTATTTAAAAATAAATTAGATGAAACTGGAGTTGTGGTGAGAAACAAGGCTAGACTTGTTGCAAAAGGTTACTCTCAAGTTGAAGGGATTGACTTTGATGAGACTTTTTCATCAGTTGCTCGGTTGGAAGCAATTCAGATTCTTTTAGCATTTGCTTGCTTCAGGAATTTTAAATTATTCCAAATGGATGTTGTTGAATCTAGGATCCCGAGAGTGTTTTGATGATCACAAATTTGTAAGTGAACTTAGTCTATACTGTTGAACTTGTTGAGTTGATTTCTGTAACAGGATATGTCAAGTTAAGTAATTGATAGGTCGACCAAAGTTGAAGAAATGGACGACTTGTGCACACGAAAGATATATCAGAAGAACTACATGTGTGCAGTGGTCGTCCTAAGCATATGAAGCGGTTGACCAACATTAAAGGAAGAATACATGTGAAGAGGAGCAGAAGCATGAAGGAGAATATATGAAGA
>LTAE01005666.1:18081-31307 GCA_001647135.1 Pontederia paniculata | reverse complement strand
GACGTCCACTCTTCTTCTGTCAGATAACCTGGTCAACCGATGCTCTATCTCTTCAGCCTTTGGATGACCTCTATCTCTTCATCGATCGTCCGCTCATCCTACGGTCGTCCGATCTTCAACTCATCTTAGATCTGACAAACTCCTGGACGTCCACTTGTCTTCTCACCAAGTATTCCGGACGACCTTTGTCTTCATCTGAAATCTATCGATCATCCGCACTCCATCTTTGGTCGATCGATCTTCATCCTGTCATCATCTTTGGTCGTCCGTTGCTACTACACATGAGCCTTCGGACATCTTCTCTAGCCTTGGAAATCTCCCGGTCATCCACTATCTTCACTCTGAAACCTTTGGACGTGCATTGCCTTCATCCTCAATTCTTCGGTCGTCCTCTCTTCATCATCGGACGACTTCTCATTTCCTTAGCCAAAACACCTCCATCGGCTAAGTCTCCTCACCGGGCGTCCACTTCTCCTTGGACCGCCAATTCTCCATCCTCTTTACTGTAGGTGTGAAACCATCGGCACCCACTGTTCTTCATCGGGCGACCTCTCCTGTTCAACCTTGTCTTCGGTTGTCCTCTCAATATCTTTGGTCACTGCTTAGTATTTGACTCCATCTCTCTAATCTTTGCTTTCCACATTGGTCGACCACTACATATGCTTTGGACGACTACCGCACACATAGGATTCTTCTGATATGTCTTTTATGTGCATAGGTCGTCCGTTCTTTAACTTCGGTGTCGACCTATCATGCTCTGAACATCGAAATCCTATCTTTCAAAAAATCAGTTCAACAAGCACATCAGTTCAGACTAAGTTTCCTCACAAATCTGTGATCACAAAAATAATCTCGTGATCCTAGATTCAACAGATGACCTTCACATACCCATATGGAACATTCACCTATAGGAGGATGTTGTTCGGATTGCGTAATGCACCAACAACATTTTAGCGTTACATGATGTCTATTTTTTTCTATCATGAATGAGCAGATTCTTGAACTATTTATAGATGATTTCACACTATTTTGAGATTCAATTGAGAATTGTTTACACAACCTATCTCTAGTTTTGCAGAGATGCGAGGAGACCAACTTGGTCCTCAACTCAGAGAAGTGTCATTTTATGGTAAAGGAGGGAATCATTCTGTGTCACAAGATCTTAAACAAGGGCATCAAAGTAGATATGGCCAAAATTGATGTCACAAAAACCTCCCCCCACCAATGAACGTGAAAGCCATCAGAAGTTTCTATCAATATTTTACCAAAGACTTCTAAAATATATCAAAGCCACTAACCAACTTGTTGGCCAAAGATACTAAGTTTGAATCAATACTGAGTGCCTCATAATGTTCAACACATTCAAGGAAAGCCTAGTCTCAGTTCCTGATGTAGTCGCGCCAGATTGGAACATACTGTTTGAGTTAATGTGCGATCCAAGTGATGTGGCCATAGGAGCAATACTGGAACAACATCACGATAAGACATTTCAAGAAATATACTATGCTAGTCGCACATTGACTCTTGCTTAATTAAATTACACAAAGTAGATAAATAATTCCTCATTGTGATATATGTCTTCGATAAATTTTGTGCATATCTACGATGTTCAAAGGTTATTGTGTATACAGATCATGCAGCAATTAAGCATCTCATGACAAAGAATGATGTGAAGCCTAGACTAATCCGCTGGATTCTATTACTTCAAGAGTTTGATGTTGAGATCAGAGACCACCGAGAACCTTGTAGCTAATCATCTATCATGCCTAGAAACAACAATAATGGAGGATTCTGACATCCATGAGGAGTTTTCATACGAAAAGATCTTCACGGTTTGTATGGTATCAGATTTCTAACTCACCCCATGTTATGAAGCCTTTGCTAACTATCTTACAGGAAACTGGATCCTGAAAGGATTGACTCATCATTAGAAGAGGAAATTATTTTTCGATGTTAAGCATTACCATTGGGAAGACCCATATCTTTTTAAGTTGTATGCAAATCAGATCATATGACGCTGCATGCGAGATGAAGAGATCAATGACATTTTGAAGCAATGCCATGATGGGATTGCTTAACTGAACTGCAACAAAGGTACTAGAATCCGGCTTTTACTGACCTTCAATTTTTAAGGATGCTCGGGCTTATTGTAAGTTATGCAACCACTATTACATGACAGGTGATGTGACAACCAACCCCAACATAGTTGACCGTTAGCCATAACGAGAGGGTTTAATATAGTCAAATCACTAGTTCAAAATCAAATATATGAATGTTGATGAAACATGATAAGGAAAATAAGCCAAGTAATGAATTTGCCAAAAAATTTTGCATATCTGCGTAAAATGGATAAGTGGCAAAATGTCCATCGATACAATTTGATATGAATCAAAATAAGATCATATAACGGGACAATTGCCCAAAAAATAAACTATGCAACAAGAGCATGATGGCTCATCATCAATATCCAAAAGGAGGAACTTTGGCCCTCACGATTCCACATATGGGATATAACATCGAAACCTCAATCCGTAAGTCCATTACAAATGAATAACATAAATCAAATAACAAATTATGAGCTATAAAACTTTTCATATAAATGCATATAAGAAAGTGATAATTTGAACCAAAATAGATCCATCCTCGACCTCACTCACATATAACCCTAACCGTGCTTATCACACAACATAACTAGTAGTCATCACCTATAAAATAAAAGGGGTGAGCATAAAATGACTCAGTGAGTGGAGGGAACACAATATTGAAATATGATAAAATTGAATCCCACAATGCAATACGATAACACAACAATAAAACCATGCAATGTATGCCATGTAAGTTATTTTTCCTTATTAGAAAAATGAAGTAGGCTAAAGAATGAAGAGTCTTCATTAAGGTCATACGACCAATACATATACTAAGCGAATTGTTGTGCGGACTAAGGCTTGCCGATCATAGTAGGACTTAATAGTTTACCTACATCAACGTCGTCCATATGGGGATGACCTTGGTACTAGGATTTAATTGTTAGCTACTATGAACAGGTCTTAATAGTTGCCGCACCTACTTGGACTTGATCATTCTCCGATGGAATACAAAATCTTGCCACAAGGCGATTTTTATCATGACAATTGATAGGTGTATGAATGCACATGCATATCATAGAAGAGCAAAGAACATCTAGCAGGATATACTAATCCATGAAGATTCATTAAATTCCACAAAGCTTGAGAAACCCAAGAAGACATAAAAGAATCCAGTCGAATAGTCCATGAGGAGTATAGTGCCATAATTGCATGAATCTAAGCATGACTACATTAAATAAACCATGGCACACAATCATTCATTTCATATGATGCAAGGAAATAACTTGGATGTGCAATAATCCATTCAGAAATCATATCTTACCTCGACATAAGACGCTAGATAGCTACAAGAGCATGCTTAATATTATTGTGATAAATCCACTCACCTCGGTATCGCTAGACCCCTCTTGGTCATTTGCGTGCAAGTCTGATCAACAACTACAAGAACCTAATCATAAGTTTCATAACATCCTATCAAACTCATATTTCTAATCCTTTCATAATCTTTAAGAATCAATCATCTTATCTAAGGGAAATAACATATATTCTCTTGTCAAAACACATAATCTATCATTATAACTTATAAACATAAAGTTCATCCAAATAATGTTTCTTCATGCGATGTTTACCACTAATGAAGGGAGTGTTTGGTAGCTACCCATCTAGTCCAACCAACTTCGTATAAACCAATAGCTAAGATGACGGAAATAGGCAAATTGGAATGTTTATCACTAAAAAAAATCAGCCATCATTAAATTACCAAAAAAACTATGCTAAATCAGCCTTCAGTATATATATTCATATCCCAATACACTGACCACTTACGATGCAATGTGAAGCTGAGTTCCGATGGACCTCGTTAACTCTAGCGATCGAACAATGCGAGGAGAGTTACTACACAAACATATTCACAAAGAGTTAATTGGCAGCCCCCTTTTCATTATAACATTGAAAGCATTCATGAACAATAAAGTCTCGGCCATAAGAATCTTACCACTACGAAGATGAGCATGCACACTAGGACATTTTCCTCGTGAAACCTTTTCGGATATGTGGCAGCAGCAATACGCAACATGAAATGTATGTGCTGTACACAAAAACCCCAGAAATCACAATACATATCGTATGTATACATTATCGGCTCAAATTAATTATTCACTATTAATCCATCCGATGCTTACCTATGATTCGCAACTCCGGAACAGCAACCCGTTAGCTGTGAAAATGGTGTCCGGCGACTTGTTCACCACACCAAAATGGAACTTCCATGGGACAAGGGGAAATTATAACTCGACACTCACCAAGTATACGAGTAGATGATTCAGGTGGCTCACCGTCAAATCAATCAGCCGAATGATGCAACACCAGTGATCCCGCATGAGCGTCGACACAAACCTAAAATGAATCACGTGCTATTGCATCATGGGTTGTGGGGAAAAACTGAAAATTAGTACATGTGGTTCTCGAGATCAGCTAGCACATAATCCTAATTAGTTATCATAACAATTTGAACAATTAAAAACTCACATTGAGAAGCTCAGCACCACATCACAACCCTGAGAGCTAAGAAACTAATCGCAAATGAAGCCCTATCAATGATATATAGAAATAAACTTCCATACATCAAACTAGTAGAAATTGCACTGCATATCAGATTTAGCATGTCAAATGCTCACCAAGAAGATAAAGAAATATGTCTTTTGTCCAGTCGTCTCTATCGGCTCTGATGACATGGCTCAAGGATGCAAGGGTCGAGGTTGTTGTGTCATGGAGCAAACTCAGGTCCGCCAATAAAGCCTAAAGGTACAACACTACAACTACTCATTGTCGATTAGTCAAATGAGCGCAGCCACATCGACGAACACACCGACGCAAAACCATAATCCTTCCAACACTACAACACCAATACATCATCAGAGAAGCTCAATCAGGGAACGATTACACACTCATAGAATTCGACACAGAGCTAACTGACATACCTGCGGATACAGTGAGGGGATTCACCGGGGATGGCCAGAATCCGACGCATGATAGAGGCGGTGAGGGTCATTGTCCGAGGGAAAAAGTGTCGAAGTCCATAAAAATCTGAATTAGAAAAGATTCTCTTAGTGCACACAACTCAGCTGAAGGGAAGAGGGAAATTAGAGATGCAATGTCGAGGCGAATCATCTTCGCCACCAGCGAGGGGACCTTGGACCCAAACTGTACACGAAACACCAAATCGAAATCAGTTTGCGCCACGATGTTCACGTCGTCGAGAAGAGGATCGTCGACCATTCAATGGCTCGCTCGTCGTTGCGAGACTGGTCGGCTGTCGCATCTTGGATCGATGATCACGTCATTTGCAAAGGAGAGAATGATCTCGAGATGGAGAGGGAGCTGATAAGAGAGAGAAAGGGTCTCCCTTTTTATTCCCCTCTAGGACACATGTCGTCAATTGGACGACCGATACGATTATTATTTTTTATTAAATTTTTCCCAGAAAAAAGATGAAATTGTCGTCATTAATTTGAAAAAAATACTAAATGCCACTATGGGATTTCTAAAATATTAGAGGCGTTACAGGTAACATCTCTAAATTGAATGAAATTCCTCTTAATAATATACACTGTGACATATTTGATATTTGGAGTATAGACTTCATGGGA
This sequence comes from Pontederia paniculata, assembly GCA_001647135.1. NCBI lineage: Eukaryota > Viridiplantae > Streptophyta > Magnoliopsida > Commelinales > Pontederiaceae > Pontederia > Pontederia paniculata. Next base: position 25,573 of record LTAE01005666.1, on the reverse strand, counting down.
TCATTTCCGAAATATTTTAATAATGAGGTCATTTTGGTAGCAGTAGACTATGTATCGATATGGGTTGAATCATATGTGGCACTCACGAATCATGCTAAGGTATTAGATAATTTTCTAAGGAAGATCATTTTTTTATGAGATACGGTACACCTTGGTCAATCATTAGTGATAATGACATACACTTTTGTAATCAAATAGTAAAAAACTTGTTGGTAAAAACTAACATAACTCACAAACTTAGCATCTAGATCATGCTCAAACGTGTGGTCAAGTTGAATGTAAAATAGAGAACTTAAGATGATTTTAGAAAAAAAACCATCAATAGTTCAAGGAAGGACTCAACTATGAGATTAGATAAGGCAATTGGGGCCTTATAGGACTGCCTATAAAACATCAATTGGTAAGTCCCCTTATAAACTAATTTTTGAAAAAGCATGTCGTCTTCTAGTTGAATTAGAACATAAAGCTTACTGGGCAATAAAATTTCTAAACTTTGACCTAGAGACAGGTAGTGAAATACTTCTAAAATTGAAAGAACTGCGGGAGATCCACCAAAATCCATATAAGAATAGTAAACTATATAAAGAGAGAACAAAGAAACTTCATGATAAGCACCTTAAACAAACTGAATTTCTTATAAGGAAAAATTGTTCTTCTCTTTAACAATAGGCTTTGACCCTTTCTAGGAAAACTTATATCAAGATGGTCAAGAACTTTTGTTGTTGTTTCATCATCACCATAGAAGGTTGTGGAATTAATGACATTAGATGGTTCACAAAATTTTAAAGTTAATGGACATTGTATGAAACATTACCAGGATCACCAACCAAATGTCATGATTGATTTCTTAGATCTTATGAACCTTAAGAGACAATAGGGTCAAAGTCGAACTAAAGATTATATTAGAACTACTCTTCCTAACCATTCTCTTTTAGTTAATTTTCTTTCTATTTTATTTTTCTATATTAGTTAGGATTGAGTCATACTAGTGTCCTAGCAGAGTCATAGTACCAACTGGTTGACCTTCACATTTGAATTCTAGTCCTGTACGAAGTAGTATAAACTTAAAGGAACAGTATGAACCATCATGGGTCGTGAGATCCATATCTAGTGACCGTAACACCCTTCACAGGCTTGATAGAGGCAAGTAAACTAATGATTCTAACATCACAAATCCTGACACCTGCGACAACCCATAAAACAAGGTAACCATGAACACTAAACATCAATCTTTGAACTTCTGGGTCATGACATCTCATCAAGGGCTAACCAGGGACCATTTCTTGACATAATGCCAGAATGAGTTGTGGTACCATATCCCTAACTCTCTAGAGGTTTCACCATTGGTGTTAAGACCCGTTACACCTCCATAATGAACCTCTGAAATCCTATTTCCTGAACTTAACTACATTTTTAGCATATCATAGCCCGTGATTTGGAGCTCCATGCTCGTGACTGCAACAACAATAGTTCACCAAGATCGTCATGGGCAGTTACCTTGTTCACGGCCTATAAGTTCAATAGTTTATTCTTGAAATGCAAAAATAAATCCCGATTCACAACCCCAACTTACACATCACGACCCTCGACATAAACCATTATACCATCACAGATCGTGTGGGCATTTAATTAGCTTCACCAATCATGAATGGTCATTTAATGCCCCATTACAAGTCCTCACGGCCCACGACACGATTAGTGATAAGTGTGATAAATGCATACCTACGATTAGCACAATTCACTTATTTTATAGCTATATCATGTGATTTAAGTTATATTTGACATTAATTTCCTCAAAGAATTATGAGCTACTGAAAATTGGATCATTTTGTAGGAGATGGACTTTGAGAGGAAGAGAAAGTTCAATTAGCTGACCATAGTCTCTGTTCAAAGGGGTATTTCAGTGAAGGAGAAGGATTTCGCTACGTTTGACACTCACCAAACCGTAGCGCTCATTTGAAGATTGTAGTGCGTAGGATCTAGATGGCACCATGGTGTCATCCAGATCCTTCATATACAACTTCAGAACTTCAGCTTTTGGCTCCTGCTTTCGATCGTCCTCTTCGTATACTTAGGACGACCTCTCCATACTTAGAATTTTTCGCCACTCTTCTCTATACATAGGTCGATCATTTCACAGCCTTTGGACGACCTATGACTGACAGAAGTAAAAACCCTATCTCCTTCACACATCAAATCAAAAATCATTAGTATAACTAAGCTTCCTCATTAATTTGTGACCATCAAAATAATCTCGGAATCTTAGATTAAACAAAGAGAAACTTGTTAAATTCTTGTGTTTTTTATCTCTAATTAATTTCACGTAACATCATTCCAATATGCTAATTTTTGTTGAAACAATATTTATGCCAAAAAGCTCTTCCATCAGATTACGGCATACACAACTTAAAACAATTAGTACCTTGTTGTATATTTCTTATCCTTCTAAACAATTAAAAATCTGGCTTGTTACAGATCTACTTGATGCACATCTTATAAGTACGTAAATATATAGCAGAACAACATATTGTTTAATTCACTGAGATTCTTTTCCAATTGCTTATTTGTCTCAAAAGGCATGCACTATTTTGAATCGTCATATAATCGAATGATTGTACTTCTAATATTGGTTTTAGTCCCAGTTGAGTTAATGCAAGGTAGTAAACAATAATGTATCATGTGTAGGGAAAAGGTGGCACCGTCGTTTATTGTATGATAAGTTAAGGTGGTATCAATATATTTTTTGTGGAAGGTTTAGTGGAGGATGTTGATATAAAAAGACGTACCACATAATGCTTAGTGCCTATATGAAATGGCCCAACATAAATAAGGGCCCAAAAAAAACCCTTGTCCTTTTTTTCCTCTCTCCCTCATTTCCCCGTTCGTAACTTTCTTCCCCTTCTCGTTCTTTTCTCTCCTTCGCACACGACGCCGCCAGCTGCATATCAGGACAACTCTGACGATGGTGTTCGCGACTGCAGTTCCACCGTCGAAGAGCGCAACGCTCATGGGGTTGACGATGGCGTTAGATGGATTCGAGCGTGCGACTCGAGCGGATTTTCGCCTCTGAGACGCCAACGGATTATGACTATCTCGCGCTGGATTCTTCAGCCATTAGCATGGGTAAGTGGATTGAGTTAGTGATTGGTTCAGTAGGTGAGTCTCTGAGATTTTGATTTGGGGTTTTGTTGAGGTTTAGCGTTTTGCCTTTTGGAGCCCGTCAGTTGCTTCTGGAATAGCTCGCCGGCATTCCTCGTCATACAAGTCAAACGATGTGTAACATGAACTCTATGAATTTGATTATTCTCTCTATCAATGGAAGTACTGATCTCTATGATGCGTGCGCCACCAGAGCCGAGAAAAAGAGAGAGAGAGAGAGAGAGAGAGAGAGAGAGAGAGACGATGGATGCGACACTTCGTATATTTCAGGTGAGCAGCTGACCGGAACCATTTTTTTAAAAGGAACAATACTTGTGCAGGCTTAGTTGCATGTTTAAGATTTATGACTGAAGTGTAATGTTAAGTATCATTAATTGAAGGAAATACTATGGATTAAATAGAATAGGTGTTATATGGATTAGAGTTTGATTGATTTCGGCTTAGTTAATTTGATTTCTGACAACTAGTCCGCTGTAGTAATCTGCACTAGGGTAATTTAAACAGATTTATTAATCTGAATTGTAGTAATAATCGAGTAATTACAGCTACATGTTCACATAAGTATCCATAATGATTTAAACAGAGATAAAGGTGTGATTAATTGCCTAATTACTTGGTGAATGTAAAAATGAAGATGATGATGGATATACTTATTTGTGTTCATACGTGAATGTTAATAACCTTATGAATGTATGACTTAAAGATAGCAAGAGGCATGCAACTAGTTTCTGTCAAGATAAAACATATACGATAATATGTTCTACATTTAAATATTAAATTATTGGATTTGGACTTGAGAATGATGTTTGTTAAATCTGGAATTGATCATTTATTAAATATAATATTATTGATTTGAAATGAGAATTATTTGGACATGCATAATTAGAATATATAAACATGTATATGAGACACTAATACAATCTAGTTGTACAATTGATTAGATTTTCGGACCCTAGACTTGCTCTGACGCAGGAGACTCGGGGAGGTCGAGCGTAGCCGAGGTGAGTGGGACTTTCCATAAACCTAGAGCAATGCCATATCGTGGTGGTTCATTATATTCATTTCTCTAGCTCACTTGATTGATTATGTTAATGATGTGATGATCATTAGAGCTATTGTCATGATATGTTGGATTCAATTTTTTGATGTTTTCACGGATTTTGTATATGATTTTCATGGATTCAGATGTGGTGATATTATTATCTTATCTCGGATTTTATTTCTGGATGTATGAGTGCATGTTGGATATGAATCCGGTGTGGAAATCTATTTTGATAATATGAATAATATCGTAAATGATATTACGACATCATCATGCATTTGCATTAGAGCATGCATGGTGGCTTGCGTGGGAGCAAGGAGATGACTCGTGATGGAGCGAGGAGTGGATTCTCGGTGGGCAAGATGATGATGATGATGATGATAGCTCTCCCCCATGTGGTCAAGCCATGGCTCATGTAGTTGAGGTGATCTACATATGATGAGATGACTATGGTAGCTCTCCCGCATGTGGTCGAGCTACGGCTCGTGTAGTTGTGGTGATCTATATATGATGGATGATGGTGGTAGCTCTCCCTCATGTGGTCGAGCGATGGCTCGTGTAGTTGAGGTGATCTACATATGGCAGATATGATGGTGGTAGCTCTCTCTCGTGTGGTCGAGCTACAGCTCGTATGGTCGAGATGATCTACAAGTGGCAGATGATATTGTGCTCGTAGTTAGCAAGTGGTGTCATGACACTTAGACATTTGGATCATGCATGGCATGTTTAACTCCTGCATTTGATTGCAAATATTTTCCATATATGAAGCTAGTATGATATATATTATGACTGTGTTTCCGTTGAATTTATTTTTGGATGGTTTAAATATTTTATGGATCTATTTTTCACTCACTGAGTCATTTATGCTCACCCCTCTATTTCTATTATTTTTGTAGGTGACGAAGAGGTACTCCGCAGAGATTGTTGATTGCTTGCATGCAGGGCAATAAAAGGGAAAATAATTAGGCTTATATGTGTGATGGAGTAGAGAGGATGAGTGTTATTATTCCTTCATAATCTTTCATAACATAGATGTTGCCTACGTGTCCATTTCTCTCGTTATTTCTTTGTTTGGGCATCTAGCCTCTTATATTTACATATTTTATATACCATTTCGTTTATATGATTCGGGCTTGGCCCATTATACTTGTTGTGCATATCGCATGGACCAGGTTTTAGCAAAGGTCATGCCAAATTTTTTGGCAAATCTTAGAATGACTACAACACCCTTTCCGCGTCCAGGGCGTCGGGTTCGGGGTGTGACAAGTTATAGTATCATAGCCAAGCTTTAGGTCCAACGCAAGGACGTGGGTAGAGTCAGGGTAAAATGAGAAAGAAATTTGCATGTGCTTGTTTTATTTATGCTTATATGCATATGTATGTTCATGTTTGTTGCATAAAATGTTTATATAGCCTTGGACTTGTAATGACATATGCTAGAAGTAGCATTCTATTGTCGTTTGATAAAAAGCAAACATGTTTGTGTTCTAATATAGATAGGATATGAAATAAGCTTTTATATGCAAATTGGAAATAATATGACATTGTTAATATCGACATGGGGATATGTAACATTTTTGTGCATATAATTATTATGCTATGCTATGATGTGTTATAGATATAAAAAAATTGAAACATTTCTGCCTAGAATATATATTATTTATGGCAATTGCACAAACATAAGTGGAAAATATTGTTATCGGAACTTGTTAGGAGTAGTATCTCTTGGGCGATATCGAGACATGTTATGAATGAGATCTCTGGGTCAATATTGTGACTTGATACGGGTGCTAGCTCTTGATTGATATCGAGATCTATAGAGTGACATTAGGTGTTTTTCAGTTGATACATGGAACTATATGATACATGCATTTTACAACATATTTTAGGACCTGCATTAGGCATAATTTTGAGTCATTTTCACATTGCATGCATCTATTTTCTACTTTATTTGATTATATTCTTTCAAGTCCGAGATCTACTCTTGTTTGGTGTATTTTGTAGGAAATCACATGGAAAGGTGGAAGAAGGATAAAAATATAACTGAATATTATAAATGGACGTGCTCGGGAGGAAGAAATCAATACTTTGCAGCCATCACGGGTCGTGATGCATCAATATTAGCAGCAGCGAACATTTCAACTAACGTTACGGGCCGTGATCAATTATCACGGGCCGTTATGAAGGATATCACGACCGCAACCTACATATCACGACACTTGCCGAGAGCCTATAACCTGAATTCCAGACCATCACAGGCCGTTATGATGCATATCACGGATCATCATTTCGCATCACGGCGTCGACAACAGCAGCAGTTTACCAGATCAGATTCATTACGGGCCGTGATGCGTGGTTACGGGTCCTAAGTTACAAGATCCCGAGATGCGGAACTGCCCAGAGCCCGAGATAAGGGCCGTGATGACTCATCACGGGCCATGACTATCTGAGGAATCATGCACACATCTTTACTCGTGGGCCATGATACTCTGTCACGGGTCGTGATGAAGCGCAGTTTGATATTTTCGCAATTCCGAGAATATTCGACGGCCAGGAAGTTAGGGATTTGATTGAGGACTTTAAATATTAGATTCATATCATATTTCTGAGGATTTGGTTAAGTTTTATTGGACTTTTATCATCACCGTTGATTGAGAAGCAGATTTGATCCAAGGGTTTATAAGTAATGCTGATCTAACTCTAAGAAACCCTAGGTATAAAAGGATTTCGTTTGCAACCAGAGGGCTATCTTTTGGACGTTTGGAATCTTGGAGGTGCAGAACTCAGATAATATTTCCAGATTTTATTCAGAGATCTAGAGGACGAAGGTTGGGAATTGATCCAACCATTGGAGAAGAGAAGACGATGGCTAGAGGTTGCTGGATTGAAGGAAAGAACGGTGCATTCGCTGGAAGGTTGTTCGACTTCGTCCTTCGTAGTTTCTTATAATTCTTATTTTCTGAACTTCTTATTTTGTTTAGTTATGAACGATTTTGTTAGTGAGTATTTCGTTTTAGAGAGTTTGTGAACCCTAATATTGATTGGATGATTTTATAAATTGTTCCTTTTGAATATGTGATGTGTTCTTAATGCTATTTTTCCTCTAAGATGATCTTGAATATCTTTTATTAACTGCTTAGTGTAGAAGAGTTTTATGATCTGATTTGTAGGGAGAATTGATCCAGAAATAAGTCTTACCATTGCATATCTTAATTTGAGTACTTGTTCAAGATTCAGATTTTGTGGCCTATTGATAGGTCTTGTTAAGCAATCAATAGTTTAGGTTTGCAG
>LTAE01005666.1:3523-17689 GCA_001647135.1 Pontederia paniculata | reverse complement strand
AAGGAAGAGCTCTCCTTTGGATTCTCCTATTACTCCAACTTCACTGTCTCAAATTCAGACACCAAAATTTCAGCATCAACAATAAAATTTTTTGCCTCAACAGCTCCAGAAAATATTAATTATGGATCCACCGGAGTCATCAACGCAACGGTCACCAAACAAAGTCAAGGAATTACCAAAGTATAGACCAGCAATAGCATTGCAATGGCGACCAAGGAGCCTCTTATTGAGACAAGATCAGAAGCAGCACAAACAACAATGTCATCCTGAGAATGCTACTGAACTTAAAGGCCCAACAATTAGAGACAAAGGAAAAGCCATTGATACAACCGGTTGAAGTTCTGATCTTGTGTGCTGAGTTTCACCATGACGAACACTACGATCACATCAAACACTCCTGGTGAGATTGTTCCTTATTGATTACTGCCTATCATTACTGATTTCATTACTTTTCATACAACTCAGCATACACCGAACCAAGTCAAGCTAAAGACTTTAAATTAGAACTAATCTTTATAAACCCTATCCTTTAGATTTTTCTATTTTCTTTCGTATTTTTCTTAGGTCTAGGTCATCCTAGAAGGCATCTGGTTGCCATAAACCCTATTTTGAACTTAGCACCAGTTCCCTCTGTCATAACGGGCCGTTACATAATCTCACGGGTCGTGAGACTCGACGTCATGCCCAATAACGTTTGATCACAGTCCGCAATAACCCAATCTAGTAGCATTCGAACTCCATCACGGGCCGTGATACACCTTCACGACCCGTAATACCTATAGGTCGAAGCCCCATTTTGAACTTCATGAGCCGTGACACCTTGTCACGGGCTCGACAGTGAGCATTCTGCAAAACTGCAAACATATCACGACCCGTGACCTTACATCACGGGTCGTAAGTCATCTAGCAGGGAAATCGCCACTTGAAAATTCCCAACCCACGACCCGTGATGTAACCTGAATTCCAGACCATCACGGGTCGTTACCATCCGTAACGGGCCATTATGATGCATATCACGGATCGTCATTTCGCATCACAGCGTCGACAACAGGAGCAGTTTACCAGATCAGATTCATTACGGGTCGTGATGCGTGGTTACGGGCCGTAAGTTACAAGATCCTGAGATGCGGAACTGCCCAGAGCCTGAGTTACGGCCCGTGATGACTCATCACGGGCCGTGACTATCTGAGGAATCATGCACACATCTTTACTCGGTCCGTGATACTCTTTCACATGCCGTGATGAAGCGCAACTTGATATTTTCGCAATTTCGAGATTATTTGACGGCCAAGAAGTTTGGGATTTGATTGAGGACTTTAAAGATTAGATTCCTATCATATTTCTGAGGATTTGGTTATATTACTTATGCGCGATTAGTATACTTGCTGGCTTTCTTTTGCACTGCTGGAATCTTTCGCATCACTATATAAAAAAAATGGAATATATCATTAATGATACTATATAAGACGTGTAAATAAAATGGCATCGATCATGTGATATAATGATCACGATGGAGTTGATTTATTAAGAAGCTAAGTAAAAATGTCGACTCACTACATGTGTTTAGATCTAAGGAGACAGTTCCTTTGAAGACCAGTTGTAGATGACTAATTGAATCACCTATAATTAAAAAGTTGTTTTGATTTGCTAGAGAAGCAAATCTAAGGATAATGATAATAGCAAATATGAGAGTGAGCAAGAAAAAAAAAGTTGAGATCTAGAAGATAAAACTTGAGCGAATGTTCGAAAGGATGAAAAAAAATAAGACTTGAGCTGAGTGTCTTGGTCAAGGCTATTTTTGATTTAGTTGAAGGACATGAATGAAAGATAAGATCCAACCTCGAGTCATTTGGAATATAAGAATCTTTCATAAATGTTACAATCATGTTTCTGATATGTGAGGAAAAAGAAAGAGTTGATCACTTGAGATAGACAAATGACATAATGTAAAATTTTTCTGTCAAATTATAAAATCTTCATCAATATTTCTAACCAAAATAAGAATGTTTTATATATCGATAAAATTATTTTTCGTATCCCATAGCAAATGGGTGTAGTGGACTGTGCCACTTGTGCTGAGGCAAATAAACAACCATTAAGGCTGAGAGTTCACTTGGAGAATTTAGGCGATAAGATATATCACTTGCATAGTAGCGACGTGTTCATTAAATATATCCAAAAGGTAATCACTAATTGAATTTCATTAACACCCATAATTTTTGTGTGTTACTCGGTATGGATTGAATGTTATGGACTATTATGCCAAGGCAAGAATAAAATTTTCTCATGAGAGTGAGGTGATGTGTAATGATTATTAGAGGATATCATACTTGTATGTGATTGATATTATAAAAAAAAGATATTTTTGATGAATATGATGACTCACTTAGTCAAACAATATTGATAGACAATATGATTATATAAGATATGTGGTTCAAGATCAGATTGTCCTAGATTTCATGATCTCTTGATCTATTGTCATAGTTCGTGATTTGTTATTAAAGGATGATCGATGTATCATTGTTAATTTGAAGCAATCAATATTAGAGTGAAATTTATTTGTCACGATTAGACCAATCTCGTGGATTTCAGGTTTATTATGGCCGATATATATTTCACTAAACATTATTGATCCATCACATGATTTTTTTTCCTGATGTTCCATCCATCATTGTCGGTTATTGACTCATTATTGATTGTGATTATCATTGTCGATTATTGACTCATTATTGATTTTGATTTATAAACATTAATCTTGATTCTTAGTCATAAAATGCTCACTTACAGACACAAGCTCGTCCATGCTAACCAAGAAATCATTACCAATCATCATTTGGTCATTATTATATCGATCCTTTTCAAAAAGGTTATTATTTACATAATTTGTCATTATCAATTTTTGGGCAATATTGTCGGCTTACGACTTGTAATTGTTGATTAAAGAGTCAATATTGATTCCTCGCTTGGCATTCTTGACTTGAAGATCATTGGTGATTTGTTGAACTTTAACGAGTTTAAATTTTGAGTGGTATTTGGCGATAAAAAATCAAGCTTGTTTGAGGGTGGTTATTAAAGTAATGTGGGATCAATTAATGAGAAAATTTCAAATTTTGATGGGAACTTATGAAAATTGATCATGATGATCAAATTTTATCTTCAAGTTGAATCTTGAGTTTTTATTGTTCTTTGGAGAAAAGATAATTTGAGATTTGAAATTTAATAAAATTTAGTGATGACAGGGAATTCTCTTCCCATTTTCATATGCAAAGATTTCACTTATTCATGAAATTATGCATCATTTACATATATTGCAACATCTTTTTACAACCTTTTCATCATTTGAAATTCTCTGGGCATAAATTCATATTTTTATCCCCATGACCTTTTTTAATAAAGTTTTGAATGATTTATGCTTGATTTTTTCCTGCAGGAATTTACCCAAAGCCTACGAACATGTGTGCTGAGAATTGTACATGGGGGTACTTGTGCCGGAAACTAGATCTGGGGGTACCTGTGCGCCACTAGCTGCCAAATACCACTAGAAGACAAAACTACAACAAACTTCTGCATATTCCTTTTCTAACTTTTTGGTACAAATGAGGAAGGTTCCTTGATAGCTTCTAAGGAATATTGACAGAGCTATGCAAGGGACAAGTGGCATCTAATGATTTGAAGGGAGGAAAAGGATAAAAGGCAAAAAGAAGGAAAGGGAAGAGGTTCCCATTTCCGAAAGGGATGGAGCCACCATTGTAGATAGAAAGAAGAACCGGAGCTGAGGAAGGAAAGTTTTTGGTGCTGGAATTTGAGTATCATTGTTATAAACCACTTTTCTTCTTTGGTTTTGATCATTTTCCTTTTTGTAATCAGTTCTTTCATATTTTTTTTTCTCTTAGATTTTAGTTACCATTTATATTGCACTTATTTTGCATGTCAAGTTCTAACAGTGCAGAAAATTCTTGGTTCGAAATTTGTGACAAAGAGAGATTGAAGAGAAAAAAGAATTTGGTGCTTAAAAGAATGTATTTGAGAAGGTAGAGGTTAAGATGGATATGAGTTATCAGAGTTGGCCCCAGGTTATGCAGAATTCTTATCAAGAAAGTGGAACATCAAATCATGAGAGTTGGGTATTTTCTAAGATTGAAAATATTGTGAGCAATACTTTTGAAAAATTCTATTTGAATAGAGGATCAACACAAGCTTGCTGCAATCAAGCACCTACTTATGTCCAAAAGCCACCTAAGCATCATCTATATGCTTCACATGGCCAAATGAATCAAGGAGAAAATCAGCAATATGGATACAATGGTCAAGATCCAAAATGGTGGAATTATGAAGAAATTTTTTTTTACAGCAACATTCAAGACTATAATTTGCAAATTCAGTCATACTACCATCAACATCCAAGTCAAGAATCCAATTTTCAATGTCCAGTTGAAGTTGCTCCATCAAATAGCAATATGGATCTTGCGATCAAAATTTAAATTGGTAGAATTATGAAGAAAACTTTTTCTACAGTGATGCTCCATACTATAACTAACAAAGTCATCCATATTATCATCAAGATCTATGTCAAGGATCTGATTTTCAATATCCAGCTGAGGTTGCCACATCAAACCAGCAAGTATTCGACCTGCCTCCAAAAAAGTCCAACTTGGAAATTATGATAGAACAATTCATGAAAAATCTGGAGCAGCAGAATGAGGACATGAAGAAAAGTAATGAAGCACCTCAAATGCAAAATGAAGCACTTCAGAAAATGTTCATTAAAATTGAGGAACTTGATGTTGAATCCAAAGTGCTAGAGACTCAATTTCCTCTACAGTCCACCCAAGAAATTATGTAGGGGGCAGCAGAATTCTTAGAAGCACCAGCTGCCCCCAACCTGAAGGTGGAAATTCATAGAGTAATAATGGGAAGTGATAAAGAGGTGAATGAGCCGAAGAAATTTATCTTGGAGGAGAAAAATATGAATGCACCTATAGTTGAATCTGAAGCTAAGAGTGAAGAAGGAATTTCAACTATGGTAAATTCTGAAAATTCACACCTTGAAAAGGAAACTCTAGCAACTGGAATCAACTCTGAAATTTCACATTCAACAGATACCAACAATCAGTAGCAATAATTGAAAAGGAAACTTCAGCAGTTGGCATTAAGCTTGAAAGTTCACACTCAACTAATAACATATCAGCAAAAGTTGAAGAAGGAATTTCAGGAGATGACAACAATTTTGTAGATCCACACCCTGTAGAAATCAGCATAGCAGAAACAACTGAAAAGGAAGTTTCAGTAGTTGGGGGCAACTCTGTAGTTTTAGAAATTGAAGCTAAAAAAGAATTTTCAGAATCTGAAGTAAAACACAAAGTACAACACCAAGTTGATTTATACAGAAAATTGGATGAATTGAGAGAATCAATACCAGAAGCTATAAATGAGGATATTCTCAATTCTACGTTCGAGAAAGAGGAAGTTATCCTAGAAGTGTCACTAGCTGAAAATTTTCTTGAATCTCCAAGAGAAGTTATGAGAGAAAGATCAATTATAGTTGTCAATCAATCAAAGATCTCATCTCCACAGAAGATGCTAGAAGTCCAACATGATCAACTATTTTTCATATTTCTGGGCGTATTAGAGAAGTTCCTCATAAAAATGTCATTTGTGAAAGCCTTGCGACAAATTCCTTCTTATGCCACCTTCCCAGATGATGTTCAGAGTCAAGATCTTCCTAAAAAGTGTGTACTATCTAAGGGATCTGAAATATTCTTTTTCTATAATGAAAAGACTGAAGCATGGCGTGATGAACATATGTTACATGGAAAAATATCAATAGGAAAGCAAGTTTTTCTATTTTCTAAGAAATTGAAATTTTTATGGTGGGATCTTTTGAAAGTAGATAAAGTCTTCAGTCTTGATTTTATTTTGATCGACTATGACAAAGTAAAAGCATTAAATGTTAATGGACACTGTTTGAGGCACAATCATCCAGGAGAGGAAATGGACAATACAAAATCTATGGAGTTTCCACCACCTCCTGGATATAATTGATAGAGGATACCAAATCTAGTCTAGGACTATAAACAATGACGCTTATTGGGAGGCAACCCAATCTAATAATTTTTATTTTTCTATTTCTTTTGCTCTATGTTGTAGAAATCAAACAACCCACCTTCAACTGCCCCGACTGAGGACAACATGCCCCCAGCTAAACCAGTAATGATTTCTATCAATGACACGACTTACAAGGCTGGTCCCAGCTCACCCACCACTCAACCTTAACAAGCGTCTCTCCCTCACTTAGATCAACACTGAGGACAGTATTGAATTTAAGTTTGTGGAGCTAATGGTATGATCATCTTTCTTAAAACTCTAACCCATTAGTGTCACCATGCCTACTTTTTGTTATATCTATAATTAAATTTGTTTAGCATTTTCGAAACCATCCCCTTCCTGCAACATGTAAAAAATTGTCATATGTCTTTTCTTCTAATTATACCATGATTTTGGCATAAACATTTCTGCTTGCCCGACCTAGAGTTAGAAAGTATTATGCAACCATACTAGCTTTACACTCTCACCTCAACTTGTTAGAACCTTTGGTCATCCCTTAAACAAATAGAACCAAGACACATAACTGCCCCCAAGTAGAACCAAAACTCATAGCAGTTGAATGATACCCTGTTCATGCTATTCTCTAGTTCTTTTCAATCCTTGCATCCATTGTTGGTTTATTCTCAAGCAGCATGTGTATATATTCTTCAATAAAAGAGGGTTAGTAACCCTAATTGGAAAAGAAAAAAAGATAGAAAAGGGTTAGTAACCAGTCCAAAAGAAAAAAAAGAAGAAAAAGAAAAGGGTTAGTAACCCTATTTGAAAAAAAAATTGGGTTAGTAACCTAGTGTGAAAAAAAAGGAAGAAGGTTAGTAACCCATTTATGCGTGTGAGTAAACCAACATCATTTCTACTTTTCATCAAAGATTTTAAGCCTAGAGAGAGGGTTGTGGGAACGTATCATCTAGCTTGCATCTTCAGTTGTGCACAAGGCTTGAGTTTCAGTGACTCTAGGAGGAGGCTAATCGGCTACGAAAATGTATGATGATTGGGGATATCTGACTAACTAAGGAGAGTTGTGTAAACTAATATAGGTTCATAGTGTGGCTGATTTGATTTGCAATTTATTTGGTCTTAAATTTTTCTAATTCTTTGCTTGAGGACAAGCAAAAGCTTAAGTTTGGGGGAATTATGATGACAGAGAATTTTCTCCCAATTTTCATATGCAAAGATTACACTTATTCATGAAATTATGCATCATTTACATATATTGCAACATATTTTTACAACATTTGCATCATTTGAAATTCCCTGGGCGTAAATTTATATTTTTATCCCCATGACCCTTTTTAGTAAAGTTTTCAATGATTTATGCTTGATTTTTTCCTACAGGAATTTACCCAAGGCCTACCAACATGTGTGCTGAGAACTGTACATGGGGGTACCTGTGCCGAAAACTAGACCTGGGGTACCTATGCGCCACTAGCTGCCAAATACCATTAGAAGATAAAACTACAACAAACTTCTGCATATTCATTTTCCAACTTTTTGGTACAAATGAGGAATTTTCTTTGGCAGTTTCCAAGGAATATTGGCAGGGCTATGCAAGGGACAAGTGGCATCTAAGGATTGGAAGAGAGGAAAAGGATAAAAGACAAAAATAAGAAAGGAGAAGGGGTTCCCATTTCCGAAAGGGATGGAGCCGCCATTGTAGATAGGAAGAAGAACCAGAGCTGAGGAAGTAAAGTTTTTGGTGCTGGAATTCGAGTATCATTGGTTTTATGCTTAGCGATTTCTGTTTGTATTAATTTTTCGATGATGAACTTGTGTATGATTATGTTTGTGATGCGTTTAATGGCTGCTAGAGGCTAAACGATTGGGCCTGGACATGGGATGATTTGAGAACACCTATTTGTTATATGAACTTATCTTCTAATGCATTTGAGTTTTCATTCGACTTTCCAATCTTCCATTTTGTTATGTGCTCATATACGTGCTGATTTTTAGATTATGAATTGCAAGCTATTAAGTCCATGGAGGTTGGGATCCGAGAGGCTCAACCCATTCCATTTGGGAACATTTAGTTTGTAGTTCTTACTATTGATGTTTTGAACATATTGTGATCGAGTGTTGTGAGCTAATTGTTGTTTTGTTCATGGTGGAAGGTTGGGATCCGAGAGGATCAACCCATTCTATTTAGGAACATTTAGTTGGTAGTTCTCACTATTGATATTTTGCACATTTGGATTCGAATGTCGAGCTATTTGTTGTTTCACCTATGATGGAAGGTTGGGATCCGAGAGGCTTGATCTTCTCCATCGAGGTAGAGTAGTAGCTAGTTCTTATCTTTACAATCATCTACAAGGGATCGGGATCCAAGAGGCTTGACCCCTTTGTGTAAGATATTTGTGGAGGATCCGAGAGGCTCCTATGGATATCTAGGGGAGATTGGAGAGAGGTTGTCCATGGCATTAGAGAGAGTTATGTGATAAACTTCTAGGGATTTGAGTTCAACCCTTGATTACGAGAGTGTCTAGGTTTGATTCCTTAATGTCTCTAGTCGACATTATTTGAGCCTCACGTGTTCATTAGCAAGTAGGATTCAAAAATGATTCTCATGTCCCGGTTGTTTTTCCTATTTGAGTGAATTGATCTTGTGCTATATTGGTTCTCTTACTGTTTATCTAAAAATCTAAAATACCAAAAATATTAGTTTACTTTTCTTATCAGATTTTAGTTCTAGTTCATCTAACTTTTTGCACAAAAAATATTTTTCCTTGATTTCGGTACGTGGTAGAATAGAATTATCGATTTGTGAATTTCTGATTTCCCCGTGGATTCGACCCTAAAATACTACAAGGATAACCGTATACTTGCGGTTGGATTTATGTTTTTAGATTTATTTTTAAGACTTGTTGATATCCTATTTTTTGTCTAGGTGCCCCTAGGTCCAGAAAACTTGGTACCACGTTTAATTTTGACACACGATTTTGCTCATCATTTTAGTCTTTTAAGTTAAATTGATCTATGGGTACTTAAGAGTGCCAAAGTCGTGACTTAAAGAATATATGTAGTATATTCATTGCTTTGTATATTTCAATAAAGCTTATTATGAGAATCAATACTTTGAGGAGCAAATATTCACGTGTAGAAAGATTCAAGATAGCATGAATAGTATATATAGATTTTGGCACATGTGATGTGTTCATTCAAGATACTAATTACTCATATGGTAAAGATAGAAAAAAGTATATATGATGTGAATTGAAACAAGATATGCAATGAGTTATTCCTGCTTTAACAAATTTCAAAGAATACAAATTTCGAGGACAAAATTTATTTCATGGGTGTAGTATTGAAATGGCCCAATATAAATAAGGGCCCAAAAAAACCCTTATCCTATTTTACCTCTCTCCCTCATTTCCCCCTTCGTAACTGTCTTCCCCTTCTCGTTCTTTTCTCTCCTTCGCACATGACGCCGCCGACTGCATATTAGGACAGCTCCGACGATGGCGTTTGTGACTGTAGTTCCACCGTCGGAGAGCGCAACGCTCATGGGGCTAACGAGGCGCATGCATTCTCGCGCTGGATTCTTCGGCCATTAGCATGAGTAAGTGGATCGAGTTAGTTATTGGTTCAGTAGATGAGTCTCTGAGATTTTGATTTGGGGTTTAGTTGAGGTTTTAGTGTTTCGCCTTTTGGAGTCCGTCGGTTGCTTCTGGAATAGCTCGTCGACATTCCTCGTCATACGAGTCAGACAATGAGTAACCTGAACTATGAGAATGTGATTATTCTCTCTATCAACGGAAGTACTGATATCTATGATGCGTGCGCCACCGGAGCTGAGAGAGAGAGAGAGACGATAGATGCGACACTTCGTATATTTCAGGTGAGCAGCTGACCGGATCCATTTCTTTTAAAAGGAACGATATTTGTGCAGTCTTAGTTGCATGTTTAAGATTTATGACTGATGTGTAATATGAAGTATCATTAATTAAAGGAAATACTATGGATTAAATAGAATAGGTGCTATATGGATTAGAGTTTGATTGATTTCGGTTTAGTTAATTTGATTTCTGACAACTAGTCTGTTGTAGCAATCTGCACTAGGGTAATTTAAACAGATTTATTAATCTGAATTGTAGTAATAATCGAGTAATTACAGCTACATGTTCACATAAGTATCCATAATGATGTAAACAGAGATAAAGGTGTGATTAATTGCCTAATTACTTGGTGAATGTAAAAATGAAGATGAGGATGGATATACTTATTTGTGTGCATACATGAATGTTA
Organism: Pontederia paniculata; assembly: GCA_001647135.1. Classification (NCBI taxonomy): domain Eukaryota; kingdom Viridiplantae; phylum Streptophyta; class Magnoliopsida; order Commelinales; family Pontederiaceae; genus Pontederia; species Pontederia paniculata. The sequence goes on along the minus strand of LTAE01005666.1, from coordinate 7,348 downwards.
ATAACCTTATGAATGTGTGATTTAAAGATAGCAAGAGGCATGCAACTAGTTTCTGTCAAGATAAAACATATACGATAATATGTTCTACACTTACGACTTGAGAATGATGTTTGTTAAATCTGGAATTGATAATTTATTAAAAGGGATTAATGGTGATGTCCCCTACTTAATAAGGGGACAACTTGCCTCCTAGATCTTCAGCCGTCAGATTGAAGATCTATGGTCCTCACGAAAAGAGGCAGTTCATTAATAAAAAATCGGTAGTTCAACGAAAAGAGGCGGTTCATTAATAAAAAATGGTTCAGAAAAGGGGAAAACTTATACATGCTTCTCTCGCTCGCGACTTCTTCCTGTCGCTCGCGATCTAGGGCACTCTTCTGCCCGCCACCTGATGCTGGCACTGCCTGCCTCTGCCGCTGCCCGATAGCTGCAGCGGCACGCCACCGCCGCCGCCCGCAATCTAGGGCACGACATAACACCGCCCGTTGCTGCAGCTGCCAACACAAAAGTTTCCGGGGCATTTGTTGGATTCCCGCCGCTGCCGCCGCCCGCTTCATCCGCACAACAGAACACCCGTCGCCCGCATCCTGCCGCCCTCTTCGTCCGCTGACGCCAGCCGCCCGCTTAGTCCGCTCGCNGCTAGCCGCCCACTTAGTCCGCTCGACGCCAGATGCCCACCACTGCCATTGAAGTCACCCGCGTCCCGCCGCCCACGTCCCGCCGCCCTCTTTGTCCGCTCAACGCCAGACGCCCACCACTGCCACTGAAGCCCGCCATCACTTCCGTAAAGTTGTGGTGATATGCTTCAATTTTTTTGCCTTTGTCTTGCAGTTGTAAAATTAAATCCAAGTACATTTTTTTTGTTTTTAACACAAATTTGTACGCAAGAATCGAAGAGGATCATCAATATGACTTCGAGTAAATTTTATGTCGTGTTTGAAGGTCGATCACGAGGTGTATACGACTCATGGGTGGAGTGCCAACAACAAGTAGTAGGATATGAAAGTTGTCTTTTTAAGAAATATTCTTCGATGGATGAAGCTATCGATGCATTATCCAACTATTTGCATGGGCATGATGGATCAAAGTTTCAAGAGTCTAAAAAAAGTGTAGAAGTGAAAGACACCAAAGAAACAATGTGTAACTGCAAGTATCGAAAGAACTTGTTTCTTTTTATTATCGTTTTTGCAGCTGGTTTTATCATCGGGCTTATGTTTTAGGTGTGTTAGGTTTAACTATGTTGTCTACGTGGAAATGCAATGTTGAGCTTGAGAGGACTTACGTTGGTACCTTATTCTTATCTAAATATTTAATGTTTGGTTTTGTAATTATGGTCAGATCAGATGAGTTAGGATGTAATGAGAGGATGCTATTTCACATTGCTGCTCATTTTTTTTATATCTTAGTCATGATATGTATTTGTTGGCAATCTCTATTTTGATTGCGTGTTGACTGTTTGATAATTACAGGTACGTGGTTGTGAGTTCCTTGCAATATTTCATACTGATATATAATTGTTGACAATTTTCTATCTTGTGTTAACTCTAATGCATTGTTGTTGATGTCTCGGGACGACTTGTTCTCTCGGTAGCAAAAAAACATCTTTTGGGAATTCATGTATCAGAATGCTTCGTACCTTTTTCATCCTCAAAAGAAAATTCTTTTGCTAACTTGGTCGGTGGTACGAGTTTTTAGAACGGTGAAATATGATCTTTCATATTACAATTGTTACATTGTATGGCAGAATCATGTGGGTACGTTTTATATTGTACAGTTTACAGTTGTCTTGTGTATTTAGAAATTTTACATCATGAAATTACTTTTAATGTTTTACAAGTTTGTTGAGAAGCAATTTTGTAAGTAATTTGGCTAACTTTATTCGTATATTTCAAACACACTAAGAAAAACGTTTAACAAGCTCAACTTTTCATGCTTCCAGCAGTTATGTAATGGTATACTACAGCAATGTTTCCACGTAAAATAAAATCAAAGTCCAAGCAACGTCAAATACAACTAACACTACCAAACTGCAAGCTTCTCCACATTGGGTTTGCTTCTGCAAAAATCCTACTTTTGATGATACAATGACGAGTTCAGGAATAAACAATAGGTTCAACATGAGCATCAAACATATAAAGATCATCATGAAATGGAAACCACTTTTCAAAATATACAAAAGATAATCAGTGCGACTATAAGAGAACAATACTACAAGGAAAGAAGACCAAAGAATGCATCAGCACATTAGGACTACAAGGATCCTGAACAAGTTAAACACCTCTCATTATACCCAAAGTTGATGAGTCTGTCTATATGCAAATCAGCATACTCAACTTTTAACATCAGCATATAGTAGTCATTAGAGCATGAGTTTTAGCCTTTATTTCCCTGATATAACTAGAGTGAAGGCCGACATACATGGAACAAAAAGCTGAGATGCTCTACAAATTAAGATACTGCTTCAGTTGGATGTGACATGACGTGCTATCTTGTTGAGCATATTCTTCCTGTACGGAAATATCAAAGGAGATCCCATAAATATCAAGATGATGTCCATTATACATAAACCTTTGGTTATCTTCGGTCAACATAGTTCCATAAAGTGCAAATAAACCATTAGGGTTGCTTCTTGAACTTTTCCATGTGTTAAACACAAATTTATGAAATGACAGGCTTCTTCAGATAATACTTTCAGATGTTTCTTTGAAACTGGTTCAAAATTCATTCCAGGTATTGCTAAAAAAAAAAGAATTCATTACAGGTAAATGATATAATCTGACCTTTCTAATTTTTTTGTGGATATTCATGGAAAAGTGATGGAATCTCAGGAATAGTTATGTCCTAATTATTGATGTTTAAAAGAGTTACCATGAAATGTGTCAAAAAGGAAATGAAGTCATTATAAAAGTTAAACATGCATTTAGAAGGAATTTGGGTTTCATAAATAGCCGGCAAGAAGAGTTGCTAACAATTATTTTTGCACTAAGGAGGACAAAAAGATTAGAAGGTTTTGAAGTTGCTCTCTAAAAACATGTATGTTGTATCACGATTTTTCGCTGCAAGATTTATTTGATATCCTTAGTTGAGTTCACCTAGAATTATAGCTATCTATTAAAATCCTCTAGAATGTCAGCTATTTACTAAACAAATGAGAAAATGCATCAAATATTTGTGAAGTTACAAAGAGTGTACAAAATCAGGAGGCGAAAATAATTATGTCATTTGGAAAACCAGGAAAGTGATTCACTCTCCTAGTGCACTACTGAACATATTTATGCATACTAAGGTGTTCAAAGCCCTTAGAACTAAGACAAGATAATAATTGAGTTTCAGCAATAAGAGATAATGCAAAGAACAGAATTGTATATTTATGTCATTTGGAAATAAATCTAACATAAATCAAACATGCATCGTAAGTATGATATCCGAGTAGAATACACCAAAGAACTAAGACAAACCTGCTACATTATAATATCGTGTCGTTCTGTGATTCGATTAATGAACCATAACTTTTTTGTGATCCAAGTTGGCTTTGCTATTCAATAAAGTAAAAAATATTGTCAATACAAATTTAAAAAGTTAACAAAAACTGATACATAGGACTTATTTTACCTTCATTATCGGACAATTTCTTTTATCATGACCCGTCTTTCCACATTCGCCACAACTTCTCTTCTTGGCTCCATTTTGTGTCATAAAAATTTCAGCACTAGATTTAATCCTAGTTATATTTCTTGGTCTACCCTTGGCCTTTCACAAGAATAGGGGCACGCACAACAAATTCTGATGAATGCAAGTCGGTCGAAGGTGATGGAGTATCATTAA
>LTAE01005664.1:13732-27786 GCA_001647135.1 Pontederia paniculata | reverse complement strand
TACTTGGATTGATACTGTGAATCTCTCGCTCCAAGAATCTAACATCTCAAAAATACTGGTGGACCATCCGATGATGCACCCCCCGGACCGCCCAACTGAACCAAGGCAGACGCGGCCATCCAAACGTGTCCCCCCAATTTGCTCCCATGTCCGGTCATCACACTCCGCAAGCTTAGTCTCTTGTAGAAGTATCATGTCAGGGCACCATGATCTCAGATAGCGACCAAGTGTTCGGCGCCTCTCGGCCTCCCCGAGACCGCGAACGTTCCAGTAAGAAAGACTACTGCACTTCTCCTTGTTCCATTGTAGTGCTGTGCATTCTGCCAAGGAAGTATCTTGTGTGTTAGTGTTCCTAGGCTGACTTAGCCTCTTCTCGAGAAAAATAAGAGGCTGTGCAGGTATTTTTTTACTTGGAAAATGTTGATCCCATAACAGCTCTTGCAGCCTTCAGTTTGCTTTCACAAAGAGGCAGTTTTCCAAACAACAGATTTCTGACCTCTCAGTGAAGAAAGTTGCAAATAAATGCAAGATTATAATTCACTTTGACAAATCACGATTTTTTTTTATTGGTGTAAACTGCATCATCTTTTGCCGAATATTAACATATCGAGTGATGAAGAATTGCACACAGGTGAATAGAGAAAATTCTGGCAGCATAATGCATGTCTCTATCCACTAGACAGGTATCCAAACTCCCAGAACCCTGGTGACGGCACATGGACCCCATTGTTCCGACGAGGTCTGTCAAATCAGAGGTTTGAGGAGTTGCTACTACTTTTGGATCATATCTCGAAACACCGCCCAGACCGTTCTAAGGGAGATGGTTGGACATGGATCTCTGGTCAGTACTCATCGCGTGGTATATATAGACAGCTATTCCTAGGTAATACACTTTCGGAGACGGTCAGAGCAAATTGTGTCAGTATCTGGCGTTCTCGCACACCCCTTAAAGTCAGGATCTTCGCTTGGCTTTTGACGAGGGGTCGACTCATCACTAGAGCCTACAGAGCTAGGTGGGCTCCACATACGGATACCACATGTGCCTTGTGTGGACTGGACGTGGAGGACATAAGCCACTTGTTTATTGCATGCAGCATAGCAAGAAAGGTGTGGTGACGCATTGGGTGCATGACTTTTGATTTATGAGATGCAGACAGTTTTTGGAGTTCCCTTAGAGCGCCCAGCGCATGCCATCGTCAGGAGTGGCGACGCATGGTGGGAATAGCTCTTGCCATTATGTGGGGGATATGGCTACAATGCAATTGCACCATTTTCAAGGGAGAGAGGTGTTATGTTGAGAACATTGTACATCATATCTTTTTTTTTTTCATTAGAGAGTGGGGACTTGGATAGTCTTTTGTAAGGGTGCCCACACCCCTTAGACATGGTGAACTTTTCATCATTGTCTTCCTTTACTTGTAAAGTTATAGTTTTCAAGTTTAATATACATGGATAGTTACCGATCTATGTAATTATCCTTTCCTTCCTCAAAAAAAAAAAAAAAAAAGATCAGTACTCATCGCGTGGTATATATAGACAGCTATTCCTAGGTAATACACTTTCGGAGACGGTCAGAGCAAATTGTGTCAGTATCTGGCGTTCTCGCACACCCCTTAAAGTCAGGATCTTCGCTTGGCTTTTGACGAGGGGTCGACTCATCACTAGAGCCTACAGAGCTAGGTGGGCTCCACATACGGATACCACATGTGCCTTGTGTGGACTGGACGTGGAGGACATAAGCCACTTGTTTATTGCATGCAGCATAGCAAGAAAGGTGTGGTGACGCATTGGGTGCATGACTTTTGATTTATGAGATGCAGACAGTTTTTGGAGTTCCCTTAGAGCGCCCAGCGCATGCCATCGTCAGGAGTGGCGACGCATGGTGGGAATAGCTCTTGCCATTATGTGGGGGATATGGCTACAATGCAATTGCACCATTTTCAAGGGAGAGAGGTGTTATGTTGAGAACATTGTACATCATATCTTTTTTTTTTTCATTAGAGAGTGGGGACTTGGATAGTCTTTTGTAAGGGTGCCCACACCCCTTAGACATGGTGAACTTTTCATCATTGTCTTCCTTTACTTGTAAAGTTATAGTTTTCAAGTTTAATATACATGGATAGTTACCGATCTATGTAATTATCCTTTCCTTCCTCAAAAAAAAAAAAAAAAAGAATTTTTCTCACAGAGAAAATCTATTCAACATGGGTATTCCAGTCAACATGGTGATGATGCTAGTATGATTCCACTCTTACTGGCACTGAGATCCTAGTTCACCTCCAATTAACTTTGATGCATATGATTTGATCCAAGGCAACATTTGTTGGTAAGGCTGATTATCAGTTTACATTTCTGTAAATATTAAGCTAATGCCTCGATTTATCAAGGAGTGGGGGTTGGTTAATTCTGTTGGCAACCCACATACATATGGGTTTTTTTTGCTTTTTCTTTGTATTCGTCTTTCATACACATTTGTTTCCTTTTGGTTTTTAGAGCTTTAATACAAAGAAGATGGCTACAAAACTTTGATTTTTTTGTCAAAAAAAAGCTAACGTCTGTCATGAAAGTTGAATATCTTTTTTTTAAAGAAAAGAAGGATGACTATAAAGTTGAGGTAATCATCCATTTTCTGTTAAAAACTATAGGTGAAAAGGTACATGTGTAAGGCAAAGGAGATATATTTTAGAGGGTCATAGAAAAGGTAACTTGAGAAGACAAATATGAGAATGACAAACACCCACAAAACTGCAATCCCACTCTCTAGTCAAAAAGGATGAAATATACAATGTTTTCCACAGCATCACTCTGCACTAAAAATAGTATAGTTAAGTTCGAGTGATATGACCCAAAATGTGGCCATAATGTGAATCAATAGGCCTTTCAAAGGTAGATCCCCATGCAAACTGCATGTCCTGAATGAGTTCCAGAAAGTGGCAGCCATGGAGGCAAGAATCTCTATGCAAATTGTTTATCGTCAGACCTCTTTAGCAATGGGACAAACAAAAAACAAGTGGATGTCCTCATCATCCATTTGCAAAGAGCACACATGGAATTTGAACTTGGTATCCAAACCTTGTACACTCTAATTGAGGGTCCTCCAGCATCTTAAGAGCCAGACAAAATTCCTGATTTTAAGAGGTGAGTGGGCTCACCATAACAGGCGACAATTGAATAGAGCAGAAAGGGTACCTCATGAGTGGACAATAGCATGAAAGATGAATATCACAACGGCATATACCCTTACATGTACATCTCTTTTTACATCAATACACCTAGGTGTACCTCTTCTTTTCACATTTTTTTTTGTTTTTGGCACCGCTCTCCAACACATACATGTACATCTCTTTTTACATCAATACAAGTGAGTGACTACCAACTGGTGTAGTCGCCTTTCCTTCTCTCAAAAAAGAAGAGTATTATTAGATGAGAGAATTACAACAACTCAGATGTCTCCTAACCTAACCCATAGAGAGTTTTATATAAGCACTATCTTAACAAATGATAAGAAACATTTTCATAAGAAAACTCTACAGTAGTCAAAAATATATGACTCCCGTCACAATATATGAAATAAGTACATTTCAAAATCATAGATAGACTCAATCAGCATCTAGGTTTTAGGGGCTCCATCTTTGAGCCTCCGCAGGGGAATCCCTCTAGACAACACCCCTAGGCTCGTTGACTGAGCAACGAGACCCTCACTTGGGACAGGCAGCTTCACCACCTAAGATTAAGGGAAGTCATACTGCTTTGGGGATATCAAATGGGTAACAACTGAATTAGGATTCAATGCATTATCAACAACAAATAAGAATGATAATATAGGATATATAGTGGTGCGCCAATATAATGAAGTATGTTCACAAAAGGGCCTTGTATGAAGGCTTGCTGCCATTACAAGCATCTAAATAATTTATCTAGTTATTTTTCTTATCTGGCACGCCAATTCTCTCTAGTTTTCATCTCAACCATTCTTTTCCAAACTCTCACAAGGCAATTTCTTATCTTATTATGGATTCCCAATTTATCAACAATATCTTACTCATCTGAACCGATGAGAGTTCTTTTTCAGTATATTCTGCTTTTTCACTTTGGACTTCGTTCCTCCATAATGATGGACGCAACATGTTGATTTTCATCTCATATTTAGCTTATCCTGTTATGTCTTTCTTTTTGTTTTTTTATGGAGCTTTTATCATGTCATACTGTGATAACTTTGTCTGCACTAGCATAATCTCCTGTATAATATGTTGACATGATGACAAGTCTCATGCCATTTAGAAAGCTATCATGATAAATGGTTTTTTTAATAAGATAACTGTTATGGTTAACTTCCTAAAATACTTTTGTGGCTAAACAAGTAAGAATGGGTCTCTGCAAAAGTTATAGTAGATAAATCTGCAAGGATATAAGTCTTCAATTTGAGAACAGGATTTGGAAAGAAAAATCAATCAGTTTAACATTTACCTGCCCTATCCAGCCAGCCAGTTCGTCAGGATTTGCAACTGTCGCTGAAAGACATATAAGTTGTACTTCTTTGGGAGAGTAGATGACCTAAATAGTTGAGAAACAAGATAGAGTAAACAGAAAGTATGATAAGAATCAACTAAAGACAAATCATAGTACAAGAGCATTACTTACTATCTCTTCCCAGACAGTCCCTCGAGATATATCACTTAGATAGTGTACCTCGTCCAAAACAATTACATCAACTTGAAACAATCTACTGGAAGAAGAAACTATTCCTACACTGCACAACAACCATAAATAATTAAGTATTTCTTAGTCCTTTGAAAAGTAATGCTTAAACCTCAATGTGGAGGAACTTTAACTTTCAGAAGAGTGAACACCAGAGCAACATGAAGATTTATTCAGCAACAAAGGAAAAGATGCCTGGACAGGGGGCAGGTTTCAGATAAGCTATGCATTTTCCTGAACATACAAGATTTGAGGTTTTATTATAACAGCATTCTAGTCTTAAGTAATTGAAACTTATTTTTCTTCCTTTTCATCCTGGATATTCAGAAAATCGAAAAAAAAAAAGCCTCTGATCTTGATAGATTTATCTAATAATAAAGTGTAACAGGACTTTGTAGTTCAGGCATATTCAGACGTCTAAATGAATTAGGAAAATTAAGTGTTCCATTCTCTTAAGAGAGAATTGCTTTTAGTTTTACTTCTACTGGGAGTTACTGAAGAGAAATGTAAATGCAACTCACTATCAAATTGATAAAAAATTAACAGCCTTCTCAATATAGGGCATGTCAACTTTAGGAGAGAGCTCAAAGCTTCGGAATAAAGATTTAGAAATATGTTAAAGTGAAAAGCCTGAAACGTTACTATCTCCTTGACTTGGGATTGCACCTTGCTTGCATCAAAACATTCTTTCCTTACCTAAATGCACTAATGAGAAAATTGTTTGGGCTTAGTACCAATGGCCTATGATAAAATCTTGATTAAACCAATATTTTTAACCTTTCATTAGCTAACAAAACTGGAAATCTTTTGGGTATAATAGTAAAGTAGTCAGACTGTACCGAACTGTACTCTCCCATACATCCATTAAAATAGGTTTTCATAGGGCTGCCGGAAATTAGTTCCTCCATCAGTTTATCAGTCTAGTTCAAACCACCCAATTTTCTTTTCCAAAAAGAAGGATGGTTGACAGATATCCATATTTATTGATGGACTCCTATACTATATTATATTATATTATATCATATGTTTGAAAGGAGCTATGTACCACTCAAATTGGGTTGCTTGGTTCAATATTTTTCTTTTCTTAATCTAATATAACATACCTTGATCCCTCAAAAGAAATAGACATCATATATTGGGTACAAACAAATTTGGATGCAATTGCGATACAGCTACCAACCAATATAGTGCAGGACCATATACGCATGGATGGCTAGCCTTTCTAGTCTTCCTTTTACCCTTCAAACATATAGTTCTTCAGAAATAGACAAACATAAACTGGTTATAGATGAATACATTTTACAGACAGAATATTTGTATAAAAGTATGTAAAACAGCAAAAGATATTCTTTTTTTTAAGGGAGTAAGAGATATTCTTGAATAGATGTGTGCATCAAAATTGTTACAAGAATATTATAACAATTTAAAACAAAAGTACTTAAGGTGTGACAATTTTGGTTATAATTTTTCATCTTATAAATGATTATCATAATTGTTATAAGAATATTCTGCCATACCTTTGGTACAACATGTTGCGTAAGATCTCAGTTGTCATGATTAGTATTGGGGCTTCTTTGTTGACAGCAGAATCTCCAGTCAGAAGACCAACATTATTTTCACCAAATGTCTTCCTGAAATATGTTTAGAAAATGGATACTGAAATACTATTCAATAATAGTAGATTCTGTTCCAGAAAAGTCCACCTTAATGACATCTTAGGTTACATGACAAACTCTCTCATGCTAAAGTTACACAATGCATAGACTGAAACATCAACACATGTGACAAAACTAGAATGTATCACCCTCGGAAAAGATACGTCTAACATATACCACTTACATGGATGAATTAAGCATACATATTGTTCTAACTCCGATAATTATAGAAGGAACAGGTGAACAGAAATATACCGGAATTCACGAAACTTTTGATTTGACAAAGCCTTCAACGGTGTGGTGTAAAAGAGCCTTCTTCCTCTACCAACTGTTGCTACTGCAGCAGCTTCTGCAATTAATGTCTTTCCACTGCTTGTTGGTGCAGAAACAACAACAGATGAACCTCTCAAAAAAGCTTGTATGGACAACCGCTAGAGAAACATGAATATATCAATCATCATGGATCCATGAAACGAATAAAAAGTCAAAAGGTTACAAGTTTGCAATAATTTTAATTTTCTATTTAGAACTGTGATATCTAGTTCAACATAAAAGCTTCAACACTTCATTGGTAATAGAAGCAAAGCTCTTCATACCTAGTTTAAAAAGTTTAGCTATACAATGCCAAGTTATTTTTTTAGAAGCGAAGGATGGCTAGTTAGTATTAGAAGTAGATATTATGAAATGTACAAATGTGAAATCCAAAAAGTAACACAATCAAAAACTTGAGAAGTTGTGGGTTTCACAAAAACTGCCCAACCCACCACTTGCTCAACAGAAAGGAAATGTGGTGTACAATATTTTCCAACAACCTGCCCCCCACAAATGGTACAACTACGTCGTAACAAAATAGACCACGTGACAGGTATGGAAGTCAACCATGGATGCCACAACTCTCACTGTGTGCCTCCAGCACTCTAAGTGAAGTGCAAAAAGTATCCATGGTTGATGTACCCATTCTTGGGCACTAAACTTCACACTAGACCTCTATGGCGATGGGGCACTACAAGAACATGTGTGTGATGTCCTCCGTCGAACCACACAATGTACATGAGATGTTCGTATTTGGTACCCACCGTGCCCGATACACCCGCGTGAGGAGTCTGCCCTGCCTCAATAGCCAAGCAAAAATCTTGGACCTTCACTGGTTTGAAGGACCATAAGATGCATGAGTAGTCAAGCCTAAGATCACCTGAAAAGTGTGCTTCATGAAACCATATGCGAGTATAGACTCCTGTTGAGTAGTGACCATAACACATGCCCAACCATCTGCTCGAGAGGTTTGGCTGATACCTAGAGATCCGATCCAATAGTGCAAGAAGCTCCTCAACCTTCGGTAGGATAGGTCACATCTGAACTAGGGATCCCAAAGTCGCCCCCCTGTGATGCACAATGCAATCTAACACTCCAAGACTGATGTCGTTGGATCTGAAGCTAAGGTCGTCAATCTAAGGAAAGTGGTAGCTAGTGTGGTGTCACACGTCCACTCATTATCCCAAATCGCAAATATTGTCACGAAGCCAAGTGATGCATGGGAGAATGTCCGGATCATAGGAAGGACCATGACAACATCACGCCAAAATGATGAAGAACTGTGGATGAATTGTGGTTTGAAGTCCCCATGATAGATCTCTCTCATAGTTGGCAAAGAATACCATACAACATAAGGCATCACTTACTTCCATGATTCCTCCCATGACTCCCCGACCATTGTGCTAGGAGTGCACGGTTAGTCACAAGGAGGTCTTTGACTCTCAAAGGCAATAATCTTCTTGCCAAGCCACAAGATGTATATCTTGTCTTTCCTGACCAATGAATCTGCTCGTTAGTGAGCCTGCGTCGCTCTACCTACGCTAGCATATGTAAGATAGACAAGTAGTAGTTGGAAGGGACAAGAGGACTAGTCTAAGGAGAATCAATCATCTTTCATGAGATAGAAACCTGGAGTTCCAATCTATAATATGTGCTCCATGCACTTAATGACTAAGTCCATCTTTGTGAGCCAACATGAGGGTCGCATAGTGGTAGCCCCAAGTATATGACTACCAAAGTGTTGAGTGGTTCGCATAGCTTTGTTGCACAACATGCAACCTTCTCTGACACCATATCTAAAGGAATGAACCATGACTTGTCATGGTGGGTTGAAAATGGAAGATTTTGTGCGGAGGTGGCTTTTTTAAGAGATTCTTTAGTGTGGGTGGCGTTCGGTAGGGTATTAAAAAATTTAGGTATAGGAGACAACTGGTTGCGGCTTTGGTGTTCTTTTGGGCATTATAGCACCAAGGAAATGGTTTTATTATTTGGGTGAGCATCATTATGCAGAGAAATATTGTTCATTTTGAGCTTGGTCAGTGAGTGGGTAGTGAGTGGGTGATCAACTTGTAAGGCCGTACATTCTAGTTTATGTATTTTCATATTTGTTGTTATTAAGAATATATCTTTCCATATATGTGGAATATTGTATTATTAGTCTTTCCATATATCTTGTGGGTGATCAACTTGTAAGGCTGTACATTCTAGTTTATGTATTTTCATATTTGTTGTTATTAAGAATATCTTTCCATATATATAGATATTGTATTATTAGTCTTTCCATATATATTGTACACCACATATAAATATAAGATGATCCCTTAGAATATGTGTGGGATATTTTTCCTCTATTAATCTCTCTCTTTGTTTCATGGTACCAGAGCTACCAAAAATAAAACCCTAGTTCTTTTTGCTGTTGTTGTTCTGCAGCTGTTTGTCTAATCCCTACCTAGTTCTTTTTATCTTCTCTCTTATTTGCAAGGAACCCTAGTGTAGAACTTCTGTGCAGATTTTTCTCATCCTCTAGTGCAGATTTTACATGCAGATCTCTTCTTTTCAAGTGCAGATTTTCTGCGCAGGCCTCTTATTTTAAGTGCAGATTTTCTATGCAGGCCTCTTCTTTCAAGTGCATATTTTCTGTGCAAGCCTTTCTGCTCTTCTAGCATGGCCTTTCTGTGCAGGACTTTCTGATCTTCTACAGCAAATTTTCTATGCAAATTTCTCTCATATTTTTCTAGTAATTGAAGAGTATATATTTCTGCAACATAAAATTTTGGATGCAGCAATTTCTCTTTCCATGTCTGAGACATCCTCAATACTTCATCACCAACCATGTCTCAACCTCCTGGCCATAAAGATATTATTACATATCAACAACGAAAGAAAGGACCTCCAGTAGTTGAAGACGGACTGCATGAGACAAATTCTCATGAAGGAAATGCAATTCTTTCTGTGCCATTTATTCCTTCATCCTCGAATCCATCATCACCTACAACAGAATCTGATTTGCCTATTGCTCAAAGAAAAGGTACATGCAGTACTATTAATCTACATCCTATTTATTCTTGTCTAAGCTATAGTCGTCTATCTCCTTCATACGCTCCGAATATTTCCTCTCTGGATTTTGTTTCTATTTTCCTAAAATTATTTTGGAAGTCATGAACCATCCCGGTTGGCGCAAAGCTATGATAGAAGAAATGTCTACTTTGCATGCTAGCAATACTTGGGAACTTGTACCTCTACCACGTGGGTAAAACTACAGTGGGATGTCGTTGGGTATTCACTGTCAAAGTATCCCCTGATGGTCAAGTTGATCGCTAAAGGCTTGTTTGGTTGCGAAGGGTTATACTCGGCTTCTTGGCTTGGACTATGGTGATACCTTTTCACCTGTTGCTAAGATCACTTCTATTCGCCTTTCTTTCTTTGGCTGTTATTAATCATTGGTCTTTGCACCAACTTGATATTGAAATTTTTCTTGCATGGTAATCTTGAAGAGGAAGTTTATATGGATCAACCTCATGATTTTCCTGTTCAGGGGGAGTATTCTGGTATGGTGTGTAAACTCAAAATATCTTTATATGGCCTCAAACAGTTTCCTCAAGCTTGGTTTTGGCGCTTCATCTCTGTTGTTTTAGAATTTGGATTAAGCCGTAGTAAATCAGATCAGTCTGTATTCTATAGGCATTCAAAGAGAAGATTGACTTCTTGTTGTGTATGTTGATGATATTGTTATACAGGAGATGATGCAATTGGTATTTCCCAACTTAAATCTCATCTACATTCACTGTTTCAAACTAAAGATTTAGGGCTTCTATCTTGGTATTGAATTTGCACAGTCTTCACATGGTATATACATTTCTCAAAGAAAATATGTGTTGGATATCTTAGAAGAAACTGGCCTACTTAATTGTAGACCAGCAAACAATCCAATAGATCCAAATGTGAAATTGGTACCAATGAGGGGGAGTTATTTTCATATATTGGTCGGTATCGCAGATTAGTTGGTAAATTGAGCCATCTTACAGCTACTCGTCTTGATATCTTATTTGTTGTTAGTGTTGTTAGTCAATTTTTGGATTCATCAACTAAAAAATATTGGGATGCTCTGATCAGAATTGTTAAATACATTAAAGGCGCTCCTGATAAAGGATTACTATACCAAGATAGAGGTCATATTCAGGTAGCTGGATATACTGATGTCGATTGGGTTGGTTCTCCATTTGATAGACAATCGACGGCTGGCTATTGTGTGTTTTTGTCGAGGCAATTTGATTTCATGGAAGAGTAAGAAACAAAATGTAGTTGCTCCTGAATATAGAGCAATGACTTCGACTACATGTGAATTCATATGGTTGAAACAATTGCTTAAAGAACTAAATATTCTACAATTGCAACCCATGATACTTTAGTGATAACCAAGCAGCCATTCACGTTGCATCAAACACCGTCTTCCATGAGAGGACCAAGCATATTGAAGTAGATTGTCACTTTGTTCGAGATAAAATAATGTCCAAAGATATTGTGACACTTTTTGTTTCATCAAATGATCAATTGGCAAACATATTTACTAAGGCTCTTCCAGGTCCTCGAGTTCTCTATATTTGTCGCAAGTTGGGCATGCATGATATATACGCTCCAACTTGAGGGAGAGTAGTAAGAATATATCTTTCCATATATATAGATATTGTATTATTAGTCTTTCCATATATCTTGTACACCACATATAAATATAAGATGATCCCTTAGAATATGTGTGGGATATTTTTCCTCTATTAATCTCTCTCTTTGTTTCAGTTGTTATGAATTAACTTTGATAGTTGTCAATCATGGACCATCATCCTTTCTTTCCTAAAGGTTGTTCAAGATGGTTTTATTCGAAAAGTTAAAAGGGTGTGTGCTTATACAGAGCGAATCAGTCTCCACATTGATTGATTCCAGCTCCATACCTGAATCATTTTTTTTTAATTTCATTTGCTCAATTGAAAATTTGAAGGAAAAGAAGGTTCACTTTGGAAGAGGTTTAAATGGAGAGCACGTACCTTTAGGAAGGAAATTTGAAAAGTTAAGGAGATTGGAGCGCTATAATATAATAATAGCAACAAGATCTTGTAATAACAGGTGAGGATCATTTACATATTAAAAAATTATCCTTTGACACTGATTCATCTTTGTTATATGATCTTTTGATGTTCTAAGTTCCTTTGCTTATTATCCTAATCGTGTAAGCAATCATTGTTTTTAAAGTGAATGTAAGTGATGTTTGATCTTTATTTCTCCCTTGACAGTAAGAGTAACAAAATCCACCCCCATTTTTCTTTCAAACTCGCATGATTTTTAAATGCTTCAAGCATCCTTTGGATGACCATTAGTAATGTAACTCCTTTGTAAACCCTTTGATTCCCAAGCCTCCTGGAATACTTCTTCGATGTCCTAAGCAATCTTATAGTGTTCCTTAACATTCTAAACTTCTGTTCCTATTCCCTTGATATGCAAGCCTTCTTACATGATTTGTTGTTGATGCTTATATGATTCATTGACATCATTTAGAAACATAGGAGAAACAAGGAAATAAGTTTTATGGCCAACATAAATTATATTGACATAGTTTGGGTAGAAACGGATGAATATGGATATTGTTGTAGCACAAATAGAATAGAGGATAGAGTTTTAGTTATTGGAAATCTTATCTGATTGTTGTTACCTTTTATTAGTTTTTTAGGTTGTTTAGGATTTGATTGTAAAAGCCTATAAATAGGCTTAAATTTCTCATTTGTTAATCAATTTGATTAATATTCATTTTATTCCCTAAATCTTTGTGATTTATTTTGGTGGATTCCGAATTAATGCCCAATGGTGCTATAATCATCCAATCAAACATTTGATAGTGCTAGCAAACCATCAACATCCTTCGGAATTTGTCTGAAAGTTTTAATCTCCTCCACTTATGATCTCCACTACATCAAGTGGTATCAGAGAGCCAGATCAATCGAACTTGTAGTTATCTTAGATTTCGATTGTGAGAAAAATAAAAGAAGATGGTCAGCCCCTTCTGCATCTATTCATCAAATCAATAGTCGCATATCACCCAAGTTATACCACCGCACATCCATCCAAATTCGTGGACGAATTTCTTGAAGAAGAAGAGTCTGATGTAGTAAAGTCCTATTAGTTTAAAAAATCTCAGTAGTTAGAATTATGAGATATTTTATTTTAGGAAGATTTGCTTGTTATTTTAGATCATTTAGTTGGAGTCAAGCTGACGCAGCGGGTTGCGGAAGGTGGGCGTAGGCGGGCGATGATAGTGATGAGGCGAGGCGAACGACAAACAAATAATCTCGGAATCCACCAACGATGTCGATATGCAAGTCATCTGCTTCAATTTGATAAGAAAAATTATTGTTCTAGAATCCACCAGAGTTCTTCGGAATCCACCGAAGGCATCGTGAATCCACACGATAAAAGAACACGATAGTTCAATTTGAGGAAAATATTCAAAGTCTGATTTTATTCATATCAAAAGAACTCTTATATAGAGTTTTACATATAAAGTTTGATCCTAACAAAAAGATCTAATATAACTAACAAATCCTCTTAAGTTAACAAAAGAAAAATAAGATAATAATAATAATAATCCTGACTAACAAAATCTTTTAAACTAGTAATATTTGGTGCTACATCACAAGATCTTTTGTAAAATCCTATATGAGTTTTTTTTTACATGAATAAAATCAGATTTTGTAATTTTTTTCTCAATGATTCATGATTTTTTTTTTGAAAGGGAAAAACTCTCGTGGATTTTTTTTTCTCAATGATTCATGATGCTTTCCATGAATTCCGAAGAACTCTCGTGGTTTCCAATTTTTTCTCAATAACTCTGAAGAATTCCAAAGCAACTATTTTTCTTATCACGGAGTTGGACTCCGGTGTTAGAGCGCCTGGAGCACAAATTACAGGGATGGAGTTCGAGGCTACTATCAAGGGGTGGCCGATTGGTCTTGCTAAGGTCGGTCCTATCAGCTCTTCCGACGTACTACATGTCGGTTCTCCGGATGCCTGGGGCAGTTATTAGGCGGATTGATTCATTGAGGAGCAGATTCTTTTGGCAGGGTTGTGGGCAGGACAGACGAGTACATCTTGTTGCGTGGCACAGTATCTGCAGACCCACATCACAGGGTGGGTTAGAAGTCAGAGATTTGCGTTGCGCCAACTGGGCTCTTCTTGCCCGGTGGGTGGGGCGCATCATGGGCCCCGAGACCAGCCTCTGGCAGACGGTTTTTACCACATGCTATGGACGAGACCTTTCATGGGACTCGAGGGCTCGCCTTCCGAGTGGAGTCTCATATTTTTGGAAGGGAGTGGCAGTTATGCTTCCGCTGGTACGTCCCTATA
>LTAE01005663.1:0-25698 GCA_001647135.1 Pontederia paniculata | reverse complement strand
CCCCCCCCCCCCCACCACCCCTCAAATGGGGCGGTGGTTTGGACCACCCCATTTGAGCTCGAATATTTCGTCGCAAATATCAACTTTTGTTGTAGTGACCTGTCTACCTTGATATTAGGCCCAAAGGTATTTATGGCACCCATTGGCATGGAGGCAAAAATAAAATAAGTACACTTAAATGTTTAAGAAAACCGAATAAGAAATCATATAACATTAGAGAAAAAATAAATAAAACATGTAGCATCACTTCATAAGGAGCAAAAAATCCTAGCTAGGTGCATCGTTATGTCACCTTAGCCATATCTCGATTAGTGTCATGCCTGAGATTGATATCTAAAGGAGACCAAACATGAGTTGTGGCGAACTCTCAAGTTGGTGATGCATGTCATTGTGGGACCTTCATGCCATCTTATATAGTTAATTTTTTTTACCTTTCATTTACCAAATTATATATAAAAGGTATAAGGAGAAGTGAGAGAAAATAAATAATATATGACAATATTTAATTGAGGATTAAATATAAATGACATTTATGAGATGATTTAGATAACTCATACATCTATTTGTTATTAATGTTGGAGATATGAAAGGCAAAAGAGAAAATTAAAAAAAAGTATTTGGCACAAAAAATAAATAGTGAACTTGAAAGGAGAAAACTTCTTGGATTATGACTTTTAACCTTCTGCAGTGCTAACATTTCCTGGTTAAGTTTTAATATGTTGAAAAATAAATTAAGATTGTTCTTAAAGGACATACGAAGCCATGATGGAAATAATTAGTATATGGTAAAAATATAGACACACAGATAAATGAAACAATACATAATGATACATGAAAAATGATGTAAAAAAGAATTTAAAAAATATTATTTTCAAAGAAAAAGAAGGCAAGTAGAGGACATAATATGTGACAGTGAAGAGGTATCATTAATTGATTTAATTAGTATCTTGAGTTAATGTTGTGAGGTTAAATAGGCTATTAAAGAATGTTATAGATTTAATAATAGGATATATATAATATTTTATTAAACATGAGATATATTTTTAAATAAAAACTATTCAGGAATTTGAAGTAATTAACTTAGCCCTTAATGGAAATAGGTATAAGGAAAAAATATAGATGCATAGATAAATGAAACAATATATAGTGTCCGATAATGATCCATGCATCAAATATTCAAATAATTGAGGATAGGGAATTAAAGAGAAGGATCTAATGGATACAAGAAGACAAATGGAATACATGATTAAGTGAAGAATTATTTTTTAATTTTTTTATTAAAGTAGTGTTATGATGCAAAATAGGTCATTAAATGATGTCATAGATTTAATAATTGGATAATGGTAAAAATAAAAATTTGAGAAAAAAAAGATAAATTAATACGATGACTTTAGCTTGATTGTGATGCCTATATATATATGATATGATATGAAAATTATAAGCAACTAAAGTCTTTTGTGTTAATTAAAATAGTTTTGTCAATGGGTCTTGTAAATCTGAATAATATAACATATATTATTGATCATAATTTTTTAGTAATTTAACAAACATGGCCTTTCAAATACATAAGTATTTATTTATTAAAAGTAGTTAATGGACTGTTTTTCTCATTATATAGGCCTACGGAGTTAATAAAAGATATTAAATAATTCAAAAAAAAGAGAAAAAAAGAAAAGAAGAATGGAGGAAGGAGAGCAGAGTTAGAACTCCAGCTTTTAGTTACATTGACCTTTCAAATAAATAAGTAGTTATTCATTAAAAGCAGTTAATGGACTATTAAGGCTCTATTTGACATCTACTAGAGGTTATAACGAATAACGATTAACGACTCGAGCTTAATAATTAGCAGTAGCAAGTTAAGTATTAAAATTAATAAAAAGTATTTGGCAAATGCAACGTTTGTTGCCACCAATAAATGTAAAATGACTAAAAATAGTTTAAATAATTATTTAAATAATTTGCGTTAATATATGTATCATAAATTTAATACCACATTTTTATTTTAACTATTTTAATATTAATAAATAATATTAAAATAAATAGCTAACCAAATGATTTATAAGTTAATAAAATAATAAGAAAATAATAAAGTGATCATGTAGTATAAAATAATAAGTGTATCGTACAAATAGTAATTAATATTGAAATATTTTGAAGGTATTTTTGAAAATAAATTTTAATCTATCCTAGATGTTGATCTTTTAAGCATCTCAAAATGTTGAGTTTCAATCGCTTGTCACTATTATTAGTTATTTTTGTCAAACACCTTACACAATATATTGACTTGGTCAACATACTATACGCTACTCTCTTTGAAAAATATACTATATGTTGTTGTATACGATATTTTAAAGGCGTGCCAAATGGGCCTAAATATATTTAATTAAGTAATTATGATAATCTTCTCATTAGATAGGCTTATGGAGCAAACAAAAATATTAAAATAATTCAAAAAAATGAGAAAAAAATAAAATAAGAATGGAGGAAAGACATAAGAGTTAGAAGCCAACTTTTAATTACATCGATCTTTCAAATACATAAGTAGTTATTTATTAAAAATAGTTAATGAACTATTAAATGCAATTAATGGATCAATTATGATAATCTTCTCATTAGATAGATTTATGGAGTAAATTAAAATATTAAATAATTCAAAAAAAGAGAAAAAAGAATGGAGGAAGGAGAGAAGAGTTAGAAGCATAACTAGTTATTTATTAAAAATAGTTAATGGACTATTAAATGCATTTAATGAAACAATTATGATAATCTGCTCATTAAATAGGTTTATGGAGTAAATACAAAATATTGAATCATTCAAAAGAAGAAAAAAAAAGAAAAGGAGAATGGAGGAAGGAGAGAAGATTTAGAAGCTCAATTTTTAATTATATATAGATTAAATATGCTGCCAAAGATTATAAAAAGTTAAGTCTTTACAAAAGCGCCATATTTATATTTATATTCTTAAAAATATTTTGCTTTTATGTCATTTTGGTACAAATCTCTTTTTTATTTCTCTATAATTCTATAAGATAACGAAATCCGCATAGGAAATGTGGTGATGACCAATGCAATATGTTATATACGATATAAGAGTCTATATCAACGTAATCTTTTTTGCTTATGGTAAAATTCTTCGACAATGATTTTTACTTTTTTGAATGTTTTATCTAATGTTCATACTGGAGAAGGGACTTTTGTAGTCTTGAACATGAGCAGGAGCTGCATGCAGAACGAAGTGACTCTTTCGATTCGATCGGAATTCTAAATTAACTAATCATGTTTACTATATAGTTTATCCTTATATAGTGACTCTAATATTAATGATAAAGTAGGAATGACAAAACTTTTCGAAGTTTGAAAATTCTCGATTGGGACTCCGACTCTGAAGAATATTTTTCTTGTGAGGCGGGAATGGAGGGTATAGTCCCCTGGCACCCCGATTCAGGGATCAAGACATAGTATATTATCCCAACTCCGTGGATCCTCGATCTTCGCGTTATATCTATACTTATTAAAATATTTTAAAATTAATTATATTAATATAATATTATTTAAGTAATATTTATAAGTATTTATTCTTAAATATAAATTATAATATATAATATATAATTTTTTATAAATATTGTTTTTATGATATTATTATTATTTTTAAAAAATATTTGTTTGTTAAACTTCGAGAAATGAGGGTCCCGGTGAAGGTTAGAGATTCGCGGGGACGATGACGGAGAATTTAATTTTCCCGCCATGGGAACATTCCCCGGTCCGAACAGTGATGTGTACCATCCCTAGTTATGTGTATTAAGATCTTTTAAAAAATTGTGTCTAGTTTAATTTGACACGGCGCATTTCCTTAATATTTTAAACATGATAATAAGTTAACGTTTCTTTGAAGGATGCCTAATTAACTTCCGTGCATGATAGGGTTAAAAATCTATCATCTTAAAACACTGGTTGATCAAGGAAAGACGTCATATTGATGCATTAGAATTGAACACTGCATCATTAAGGTCAATATATATGCATGCTTGGCGTACGTCTGATTTCAGACATCAGAAACCCTTGTAATGTATATATACATATACATATACATACACATATATATGATAATGTGTGTGTTTGAGAGAGAGAGAGAGAGAGAGAGAGAGAGAGAGAGAGAGGTGATGCATTTGCATGTGTAAAGATACGAGATGTTGGAATCTTACTTGAATGAAACTAAAATGAAGATACCATCCAGTGCATATATAATATACTACATACCTTTAATGCTAATTAACATCAATTATTTCATATATATAGTTCAAAACGTCTGTTAGAAAGAACCTGGAGGAATTATAATTCCGTCATCTGTTTGCATGATTATTAATAATAGTCACTTACTGTATATCACAATGTGGTTGCAATGTCTCTAGCTAAAACCCTAAATCAAACAATTCCATAATCTGCACCTTAATTATTTAATTACATACACCTGGGCAGACAGTACTGTTCCACATTCTTTGCTTATTTTGCTCACTAGTCACACACCATGTGCAATTATGCCACTCCCACAAACCTTAATTTCTGATGAGACTGCTGAGAATCTTAATATTATATATATACACCTTATTAGAGGCTTAATTACTCAGATAACACAGTTAATAATGCAAAATGTTTACTGCGTTTTTTTGGTGGTGTAATTAGTTAATTGCAGAATGATGTGGTGGTTCATTATTAAATCCCGAATTACTTGCAATCCCTTGAATTTGTGTATGAGCTAGGGCTATAAGCATAGGGATGTGATGCCATTGTATTCTTTGTTTTAGTGTCACTAGACTTACAAATTATTTTCCAGTCAGATCTTATCCAGGACCAATACGTGCAACATAAGGAACAAAATGAGCGCAGAAAGCGGTTGGTCATATTCTTATGACTTATGAGTATTATAATTAAATTGTTATGTGTTGGTGCTATTCTTCAAATATCACCATGCAAACGGTGATGTCCCTGAAAGAGTAAACGAGAGTTTATACGTACAGTGAGATCTGCATGTTCGTCGCAAAAGAACTGCTGAAATGGGAATCTAATACATGTACTCAGTGTATTCAGGCAGTACATATATCTTTTACAACAGGATCAGATGCACATTCATGTCTTGTAGTCCACTACCATGCAGAATGGCACTGTTGTAATTAAGTTATTCTTTTCATGTCTAGGGCATCCAACACTAACTCTCATGCACTTTTGATTCTCTGCATCCCTTACAGATAAATATTAATCACAAAATCAAGTTATGAACTTATGCATACCAACACTCTATATTCCTAGCTAGCTAGTAAACTCTATTTTCTTAGTGCATGTCTAGCTCTTGCGCTTCATATGTATATATACAACTACTTTCTAAGGTAAATATTAACTAACTAAAGGATCGTCAGACATTCAACTTTGATGCCTTGCTGATTCTGAAAGCAACAAAAAACAGAAGGCATATTGGAGATATGGTCTGATGCATCTAACTAATGACAATGCTTCCAGTTACGAGCTAGGATAAACTCAACATAACGTAGTTATATATATTTATATATATATATATATGTAACTAAGAGCAACCACTATATCATAAATTTTTTTAGATGGAACGTATCCCTAAAGGAACAATTAAACCTTTTATCTATTACAAATTAACAACGAGAAAGAAATTTCAACTAGGATGCAGTTCCATGAATAATTTATCTGTGCTACGTACAGTTAAACAATGCTATGTATGAAAAGAAAAGTTCATCTGCAAGACATGGTTCTTATATTTCAAAATTACTTGGATGGTTTTAAGCAGGATCAATTGATCGAAGCTAAACAAGAGGTTTTCAGCAAATTAAGATCAGAAGTACTGCTTGCAACTGAAAAGAATTCTTTTCCATTCATTTCACAAGAATAAAGTTTCACTCAAATAGTATCGCACACAATTTGTTATTTGCAACAATTCCGATCGATCTCGAGATAAATAACTGGGCAGATCAATAACCGAAATACCTTTCGCCGGAAAATAAAGAAGCAAAGAAAAGTGCAGGAAGTGGTACAAAACGCAGCACACTTAGGAGAACTATGCTTAATTCGATAAGCACACAACAGCTTTGTAGTTAGAAGAGCATCCAAGCCTAAGCTCAAGATCTAGTTCATCAACAGCACTAGGGATAAGTGTGAGTACCTCAGCTGGCCTCTCTATCTGGATGCTTGAAGTGGCCGTGGTCACCGCCGAGAAAGGGAGCGTGCCCCCGATCCGCTGCCTTTTAGTACTGACTTTCGCCTCGTCATCTCGACATAGATTTCTTGGCATGTCGTAATCTGCTTCTTTCATGGTGAGATTCTCGCCAAGCTTGAGCAGTTCATGCCGTGGATTGATATTTTTTCGTGCTTCACAGTTTGATTGGACATGTTTCTCTTGGGTTTCGGATGAAGAGAAGGAGGGAGAAACCAAGTTGTTTGATGAGAGAGAGGATTGCATAGGAGTACTGGTGTAATTGTTAGCTTTAGACGTGGGTTCAGCATCAAGCGCCAAAGAGATGATCTGATGGGTGTCGCTTGTGTTCATGCCTTTGCAGGGATTCCGGTGGTGATCATGATCAGTAGTAGTAGTACCTTCGCTGCCGGAGCTTGAAGACTGCTTGAGTCGCGCTCGGTCTCTCCGGTGCACGTTCATGTGGCCACCAAGTGCCTGTGCTGAGCGGAACTCCCGTCGGCAGAAGCTGCAGGTATAGGACCTTGGCGGCCATGTGCAGCCGCCTAAAAGGCCTGCGGAGTCCTCGGCGAAGGCTCGTTCCTCCCATGACTCCGCATAGTACAAAGAACTGGGCACAGAGATCGCGTGAAGCATCCGGGGGCCGAGCTCAGGTCTCTCAGTCAGCCTACCTCTGGTCTGCAACAAATACTTGGACTGTTCCATATCAGAGAGGAAATTAATTATCAAACTAAGCTGGAGCAGTTGTGCTTTGCAGATGCTTTTTGCTTACAGAGGTACAATTAGGAAAGCTGGATGTGGATGGAGGAGGGTATAAATTTATGCATCTGTGTGATCACCATCTCAACTGTTAGCTAGAAAGGTATGTATGACTCTAGAATATGAGATGATCCAAAAAGTCTCACTAATTTTGTAATCAAATGAAGGTAGTCCCCAGGAGGGTGGTGGATTCTGGCTTTTCTGAGAGATTTTAGTCTAGGCATGCATGCACTGTGTAGCTTTCTTCTCTAATACTCTACTATGAAATTTTCTCTTGAATTCCCAAATGGCAACTACATAAACATATTTTATATGCACGTAAATACATACCCTGTGTCAAAGTAAAATTACTGAATCTGAATTCAAGGTAGCCTAATTCTAACATACAAGAGAAAAAAAAATCCCATCTAATATTAAAAATATAGCACTTGGTGGCTGGTGCAGACTAATTCATGATCACAGTGATTTGGTGAATCGATGTACATAGGCTACCATTTTCACACTAAGACATGATCCTACAGTACTTTGGACATGTAACTCAAAGCCGATGGGGCATGCAGTGCATGCATGCAGCTGAGTTTATAGTACTGTTGCTGTGTTGCATGTCAGAGATTGTAATCTCTCATCATATGGCCCCCCAACCAGAATGAAAACATTCAGTCGGTGACGCGCAGTAATCGTGTTGCAGGATGATGCTTGTTTATTCTTTTTCTTGTACAATTCTTCCTGATAAAACCTTCAGGATTTCAGTTATCTAATTTAGATTTCTCATGATTTACTTCTTCTCATTGGACCCATGGTTAAAACTGTAACTCTATATAGTTAAGAGCTTAATTGAAGTTTGCAGTATGATCATTTTAATTAGTTGGTCTTGCCATTTTAGTAGTGGTGTGATAAGTACTAGTCAAAACATAACTACCAGTCCTCCGGTCTTTTAATTTATTTAATCACGGACAGGTTTCATATAGGAGCTCAATTATTCCTCCTCAATTTGTTTAAGAAAATAATCAGAATAGAAAAAAGAAAGATAACTTGTGGGACTCGACAATGCATGCAAGAATGTGATAAGTCAAATGTACAAGATTTGTGTCAATTTTGTAGACCAAGGCACATCATTTTAATATGCATCTTCTAGGTGCTACGAGTGTGTGCCTTGCAGGCATCAAATGTCCTCTCATCCTCTTCATTACTGTTCATATGCAGACTGATGCAAGGAAATGACGCTTGCAATATGGGGATATGAAATGAATGATCTGAATTTGGTGAAAGCAAAATTTAATGCATAATACAGTAAGCATGAATTTAAACTTTTCCTTTTCTGTGCATGGTAATCAAATGCAGCAACATTACACAATGCACAGTTATGATTCTCCCTGCATGCATCAGACAATGGACATATCAACACTGTCCCATCAAAGCATCACATTTTGATGATTAATAAACGATTTTGGTACCTTTCCAAGGTTTATAAAGCTTACAACTTTGGTAAAAGAATATCTATTTTTTCTCTGGGAGTAAATTAATTAATCCATAGTTAAGCAGTCATTTGTCATTGATTCCTCAGGAGATGTCTTCATGCTCCACTTGTTCTCTGGAAATGCAAGACAAAGCCAATTCATACGTGTACACACAGAAAAAGACTCTCTACTACCTGCATATTTTGTATTTTGAATGAGAAAAAGCTAGCGACAGAATTCATATAAACAATATATGGTACATAGTGCTGATCTGGAGAGAGCACCATGAACTATGGTTGGAGACATGACACTTATCACTGGAATCATTCAAAATGTGCTCACTGTTGATAGAGTTAGCATAAGAGCCAAAACCTACACCTTCCAACTTGTACTGTTCCAACAACATATATAGTTCACAATCACTCGAGTAATCTCACTTTGGTAAACTTTCTTTTCTCTCTCTTCTTTTGTCTGCACATATGCCTTCCATGACAGTTACTCTCCATCAATCTGATCATGAAAGAGTCTTTCGCATCTAATTACTAACTAACAACAGAAAGTAAAACCTTATACATGCAAGATTGGAAAACCAGGATCTAATCTTGTATCTGCTTCCATCTTAAATTTTATCAACTAGTAGTTATACTGAAAAATCTGAGCTTTTTTATATTCTTGCAAATTAGTGTGTCCTTTTCATGTGAGCCAGTTGGACTGAAGTCAGATACTGTTCAGAATTCTTGTATCCCTTAGGTAGAAATAAAGACATGTCTCGAACTACGTACCAAAATTAACTTATATTTTATTATATTTGCAAACATTTTTTTTCTGACATAACCTTTTTTTTTTTGCTGAAGCTTATGAAGCATATATATTTCTTGTGTCATGCATGGGGATCTTTTTAGATCTAATAAGTAATGGGAATATATTCTGGCATCAGCTAGGAGACATTTTACAGGACATTTTTTTTCTATTATTTGGGACAAAAGAGTGTGACAGGGTATCCTCCTCCCCCCTCCCCTGAGAGGCTTATCTTGGCGTGGGTGCAAGAACCAGTTGATGCTATGACTGTGGACATTGCTTGGAATGCCTTCCTGTGTTTTTGGCACCATTACCTTTTGCGCATTGTCCTGTTCATGGTTGCAGAACAATCCTATCTGCTCAGTCGCTCACAGGATAATTAGTTATGATTTAGCCATCTGTCCTAGACCTTCCACTGCATGGCTGGCCCCAAAGTGGCATGCATGCCTTGGCTCTCTCTCCTTTTCTCTCTTTCTTTCTCCATGCTTCGTTTAGTCTTGATGCATGTCATTCGAAATGAGTCTCCAACTAACACAACTTTTGTGGGATTTATTCTTATCAATGAATAGACATAAAAAATAGTTCTTATGTGAAGGTGAATCATTCTTGTGAACTAAAGATCAGGAGGCCCCCAGAAATTGATCAGACATATATCATGCATTAAGATTAGTCCCTTTCTGCACGAAAGTTCCATCTTGATTGCTATCACAATCTCGACAGTAATTGGCATAAACAAGACAACAACGTAACAAAAAGGGCTTCCCCACTAACGTTACTGTATGTTCTGCCAGGTCTATCTTGATGATCTCCTCAATCGCCAGTGATCTGTGCCTCCATCGTGTTGAACTGCTCGGATTAGCTTCAACTGCAGCATGCAGTTTGATCAGAAATGAAATGAACCACATTTAATCTCTCCAGATCTACAGTTAAACCTGAGAATACGTTAACACGTTACCAAATCAATAATCTGCAGGTATTATGCACCCCATAAGGGTCTGCATACTTACAATAAATATTGTTAACTTCGGCATTTAGTTCCAGGAACATTAATGGTTTTCCAACTTCTCAAGTTGTCTGGTTCAAAAATTCTAAGCCTATAAGTTGATCAATCATATAGGTCTTTGAATTGTCATGTTAATCAGCAGTAACCAACATATGTTTACTTCACTGCAGCTCATGCGTCAAGGTGCCACGAAATTAAAATAGAACTAACTAATCCGTCTAAAAAGTTCTCCTACAGCAAGCATTCATACCTTTCATTAGTATTCATAGACATTGACAAGCGCTGTTACTGACAGATGAAGAAGAATCTCAGTTAGACATTAGCCACAGTTGTGGCCACATTTCTGCACAAGGAAAGAACATGTTGCATTGACTATATGGTTGTTTCTGGGTCTTCTCAGAACAAATCTGTGATGGGATTTTTCGAGAACAAGTAGAAGATCACAGAGAGAAAACTCAGAAAAATAGAGAACGCATACAGATTTACTCAGGTTCACCCTTTTGAGAGGGTCACGTCCTACAAAGAGATTTCACTATATTCTTATTTTTCGTTGCAACCTCTCAACATCAAGTCTGAAATAAGAACAATATATATGGGTCCAAATTCTAACAAATAGTAAATCTCTTAATCTCCACCATACGGGTCAGCTTAAATAAAAGCCCAAACCCGTTTAGGTTTCGGGGGCGCTGCCCCCGAACCCCCGCCCGCTCATCGGCGAGCGGGGCAGCCGTCCGCTCATCGGCGAGCGGGGCAGCCGTCCGCTGACCGGTTAGCGGAACCCCCGTTGGGGCGGTGCCCCCCGAACCCCCCTTTTCGCGCGTAGGGGTTAGATGTCGTTGGGTAATACTCCAGTTCCCCTAAGCTCATGTGCCGGTGTGAGAAACAAGAGGCCCTGAAGTATTCACCAACGCCAACAATATGTATGTTGCCCCACAATGATTGCTTATAGTAATGTAGCTTTGTGTAACTTTTGTCAAGGACATGAGCAATCCAAACAGCTTTATACTGAGTAAGAGTCAACTTGTTGACATAACCAGATCATTATTGCCATAATCTCAAGAAATTATTGGTAGGTTTAGAATCTATTTTTTTAGCTTAGGCTAGCCCCATGGCATTAATGCCAGTACTAACGCCAGCAAATTAAACATGCATGCATGTCTAGCAACATCAAGCATCTTTTCCATACGATCCCAGCATAGTTATACTTATATCACTTCAGTGATAATTGCATTTGCATGCATGCTTGAAGTATTTTATACGCAAATACATGCAGCAATGTGTAGATATGCAAGCCTATTTAAAGTAAACAAAACGCCACAGGCATCTAATTAATGTTTTGTAATTAACTTTAAGTAAGCTTGAATCAGTTTCATTAAAAGGAAATTGCAAAAACAAAATATTATTCGTGAAATAACCATTTTCAAAGAATTAAAATGTGGTTTTGGAGGAAACATTTTCCAATAAAATATTTTCTTCGAATGGTTTTGTAATAATAAATAATTAAAATTATATATCAATTATTTTTTTATACATATAATATTGAACACTACATGATAAAGACAAATAATTTTCTCAAAGTTGTATACAACTTTTAACTAATCAATAAATAATTTTCGATTGACAAAGATTTATTTGACATCCCACACAAAAATCAAAGAAAATATTTTCATTGAAACATGCATACACGTAAAACGTATATTTGCACACTATTAAAGTTATGCATAGGATAAAATAGTTGGCATATATACTTTTTTTTTCGGTTGCCACCCCAGTTTCCGGGAAGCGGTGTCATCATCCAACCCGCACGACGCTAAAGAGTACACTGTCCACAGGTTGGGTCAAGCCCATTATAGCCCCGACTAATCTGGTGTACCGTGTCGCGTACCTGGCTATGGCAGGAGAGGCTCCCAGCGGGGATATTCTGCGTTCACAGGGACTCGAACTCGAGACCTGCTTAAGCGGGGAGGAGCCGCTTACCACTCCACCCCAACTCCCGTTGGTGGCATATATACTTCTAGAAAGTACTATTTCCTCTTATACCCTCTTATACCATCTTATACCTCTTATACCCAATTTGTTGTAGCCTTATTTCCTTTATGAATGAAATTGTTTGAGTCAAGCCATTTTGTTAAAACAATTGTGTAAAGTTGGTGTATATGCCTCGATTGCATGACCGACCTACATTGTGACAATCTACTTCTCGACGCCCTTCGTGTAAAAGGGTCTATCTTGGAGCTCAACGCTCACTTTCAACACATCAATGCAATTCGAATATGGAGGCGAACGTGGCATTATTTTACCTTCAACATAAGGGTGTAGGATCTAGATGGCACCACGAGGGAGGTGAATTGGTGTATTAAAAATTTTATCCTAAGCTAGGTTTATGCAGCGAAAATGATCACAAATTAAATGCAAGTAAAACATATGCACAGAAAGAAACAAACACAAGCAGGTTTGTTGATGAGGTTCAGCCGAACTCCTGACCTACTTCCTCGCTCCAATCTTCTCAAAATCGAGATCTCCGGAGATCACTAAAACTCCTTCAAAGGACGAAGGCTTCAGAACAATTTTTTTATCCTTTTCTTTTCGAGGGCAAGGAGTAAAAGCCTCTTATAATTTGAGCTCAATCTTGAACACTCAAATTTCTCTCTTTTATACTGGATTCTCACTAGAACGCTCAAAAGGAGAAACTAAGGCTTTTCACTTAAGCTTATAAGTTTACTAAACAATTACATAAACGTCTAATCTATCTATCAGAAAACTAGTCGTTAATGCAAGTACAATACTCTTCACCTACTCCTCGATCGTCTGCTTCTTCTTCATTGGTCGACTGCTGCTCTGATGAAGTCACCCGTCAATCTACTGTTTGATGCATCGGTCGTCCATCGTCCACCTTCGAACGTCCGCAGTCACGAGCTCCTGCCATAGTTCCTTCCATAGGTCGTCTGTTATTTACCTTAGCACGTCCTTACTTTATCCCCCATATTCATTGGTCATCCGCTCATTCTACACTAAATCTCTCGGACGTCCTTTCTTTCTTATTGACATCTTTTGGGTGTCCTCTTATTCTTCACTGAATACCTCGAACGTCCTTTTTGTCTTCTCACATTCTTTCGTCATGTTATGGTCGTCCTATAACATTCAATTATATCGGATGACCTATTTTCTCTTATGTCAACTTCTCTGGTCGGTTGTTGCTCTCACACAAACACATTGGAAGACCTAACTTGACTTCTCTTCTTCCTATTTACTTCACTAGTCGCCCACTGCTTTAACTCGGACGACCTTTGTCTGTACTAGGAATACTATGGTTGATCGTTGTTTCCTCCCAGTTACTTCGGACGACCTAACTTCCTTCTCCTGAATATTTTTGGTCGTCCAGTGCTTCCATACTGAGAAGTTCGGACGACCTTCATTGTTCTACTGAAATCATTGGACGTCCACTATTTTTCACTAAAAACTCTGTGGGTGACCTCTCTGACTTCTCTTCAACTTGTGCACTCCACCGGTCGTCCGTTGATCTGATTCTGATGCTTTCAGACGATCTTTGTCTTTAACAGAGATACTTCGGTCATCCATAAAAATCTTCGGACGACCTCTCCTTACATATGCATTCTTTTGGTTGTCCACTACTTAAGTCATGAAGCTCTTTGGATGACCTTTCTTTTCACCTGGGGTACTTTGGTCGTCCGTTGTTTTCTCCCTGAATTCTTCGGACAACCTCTTCTACCTTTACTTTAAAAATAACTTTCTTCATCCTCTTCATAGGGCGTCCACTTAATCTTGGAGTGCCCATTCTTCAACCTTTGTACTATTGTCTTCAAACCTTCGGTCGCATACTTATCTTTACCGGGCGACCTCTCTGACTTGATTGTATCTTCGGTCGTCCATTAACCAGCTTTGATCGACCATTCAGTACTTGGCTTCATATCTTCAGTCTTTCTTCTTCACTTCGGTCGACCTCTTCACATCCTTAGGGCGACCGCCTTATTCTTAGGATTTTTCTTTAGATCTTCTCTGTACATAAGTCGTCCATTGTTCTACTTCGGTCGACCTATTATTGTCTGAACATAAAAATCATTTCTACAAATCAAATCAAAGATCATTAGTACAAACTAAGTTTCCTCACAAATTTGTGATCATCAAAATAATTTTGGGATCCTAGATTTAACAATTTTCCCTTTTTTGATGATTACAAATTGATGATGAGTGAACTTAGGGTTAGTTTTGACGGAAAGAATCACATAAAGATTCAACTGACCAGAATTGCTCCCTCTAAAGCATATATTTTTCATTTTCAAGCATTTCTCTCTCTCTTAACACATGCATACATATCTAAGATATACAAATCAGAAACATTTTGCAATTCATTTTAACACTTATCACTAAAAAAGACACACTTCAAAAATTATTTTTTGCAAAGAGAGATTTAAAAGTATACCCATTTTATTTCTGAAACATAAAGTATCATACATAGTGATCATTCAGATCCAAAAAAAGTATTTACATACAACAGAGTTTTGTCTACAATAGGAACCTATCTATCTATTTCTTTTTGTCCTTAGTTTTCTTTTTTTGAATCTTTTTCCAAACTATTTTTCAGGAAGAGAAGGTGTTGAACTCTTAGTTATATCCTTAGTTGCATTTGTTGTTTCTTCTAATATTATATTTACTGCATCTATGAGCAGAATGTTAATTTAACTTTCTTGTTCAACAAACAGTTCTTGAAATTCATCTTCTATGTCATTTCTATTAATTTCTGCTTCAACAGTAATTTGACCCGCTTGCATTTCAATAATGGCTTGGCTAGCTTCTTCTTCTTCTCCAAGGTTACTTTCTTGACCAGCTACAGCTCTTTGAAGATCAATATCTTCCTATCTAGCATCAGCTTCCCCTTGGACTTGAAGATCAGCATCTCTTCTAGCATCAGCTTCCCTTAGTCCATCCTCTTCTTGATTGTCTCTCTGATCCCCATGACCATCCTCTTGAACTTCTCCTTCAAGGGGTTCATCACTTCTCTTATTTCTTTCTTCTTCTAGGGTTTCTGCACTCCTCTGATTTCTTTCTCCCCTTTATAATTATCAGAAAGGGGAGTTCCATAGGGTTCATACCATGTTGCTTTCATGAACCCTTCCACTGCATCCCAATGGCGACAAGCTTGATTATGATGAACAACAATGTCTTTACTAACTTCATTACTCTCAAACTGCTCATCACTGATTTTCTGTAATAACTCGAGAGCTTGACTCAGTTGGGTGGACATGGTGCTGAGTTGAGTTGACATAGTGTCCACTTTGGTGCACAGTGAAGCCCAAACTTCTCTATTTGGAGGCCATTGAAGGATGAAGAAGCTCCAACAGTTGTAGAGGGTGTCCTAAGTGGCTGAGGAATTTACTCGAGGATTTCAGCTATAGAGGGATATCTAGTGGCTTCAGGTTCCTTATTCACAGTATCATGATACTTAGATGCAGGAGGGTGTTAACTAGTCTGGGGGGTATCCTTCGTAAGTCCTTTTCTAATCAAGGTAGAAAAGGAGATTTTTCCATTTTTGGTGGGGTGAAGGACAACTTCATCTTCAGCAAACAATATATTTCTAAAGGTTTTGCGAATCATAAAGGTGATAAGATTTCCAAAGTAGAGACGAACATCCTTGGTCCATTTAGAGTGCACTTTTTCTTTAGTTTTGATGAGCTAATACATGAGAAGATTTCCTAGTGAAATTCTAGAGGCTGCAGGATCTACAAGGTGTGCAAGAACAACTAAATCAAGGAGATTTACGCTTGTGGGATATGCTCTAGGAAGTACTACATGAGTGATTATGTGGTGGGGATCTTTCATGATGGGGGAAAGATAATTGTGAAAGGATCCTTGAAAAGTATCAACTTTTCCTCCACTCATAGCTAGTGCAACTTGATTTTGAGTATAGGAGGTGTAAGGCCAATGCATTGGAGCAAGGTTTATGTGAGGGAAGACATGAGTATCAAGGATCTCATTCAATCTAGATTCGATCATAGAAAAATGTTTGCCATGCAAGTAGGTTTTATTTCAATATGGGTGTCATCATAGGTTAAATTTGCATAATAGTGTTTGACAACATAGGGATGGACTGGCTCATCAAGGTCAAGAAATTTTAGCCAATTACATTGTTCAAAAGTTTCTTTTAGACCAGGAAATTGAAGACTTTCCCAGTCAACAGAATGTTGTGGTTCAACTAATCGATGTTCATTGTAGAGGGTTAAATACTGATTTAGGACTTTCTTGCTAATGAATTTAGGGTGACTAAAAGATTTTTTGAGTGATTGAGGGTTTTCATTTGTCTGATTGTCATTATCAAGAAGAGGTTCTGGTGGTTGGACAGAGGGTTCTCCTTTGTCAACTCTCTTTTGCGGAATAGAGGAAAATGACTCTTCTCTTTGTTTTCTTTTTACAAGTTTTTGTTTTCGAGCCACTTTCTTGATGGGCGACATGGTTCAAAATAGGAGAGGAAGAACATAGAAGTCGAATCCTAAGAAACCAGAAAGGGTTGAAATCGAACTGACAAGAGTAGGAAAACTTAGAGTAGTGAAGGAAATAAAAAAGATTTGATTCTGTAAAGAATAAACAATATTTACAACAAAGTTTAGACCTAGTTAGAACTTAGATAGTAAACCTAGAACTCAAGATTAACAGTTTACAGAGATGATGTTTTAGATTTACCTAAATATTTAAATCCTTGTTTGAGAAAACTTTGATTGCTTCTAGATGTTGAGGATCACAAGAGGTTTTGAAAGGAGCTTGGAGGGAAGGAGGTGGAAGAACACAAAGGGTCTCCCTTTGAGAATATTCCAAAGATGAGGACGGTTAAGGGTGACCCACTATATATAGTGTTCTCAGCATCGATCACCCGAAGGAGATTATAGGTCGACCGACGTAGTAAGGTGTCATGTTATAATCGCGGTGGTTGTCTTATGATATTAGTGGACGCCCTATACTTGAACTTGTCTTGAGTCATGAACCAATTTAGGTCGTCCAAAGTATGGACAACGATCATCCGAACTTTGAAGTGTTATAAGATTTTCAAAACATAGGACACCCTTGGTTTATAGAGTGGTCGATTGGTCCTTGATAGAGTACTTGTATCGGTCACCCGAAGATTTTCAATGGGCAGTTGCTTGGGATCACTAGATATCAACAATGTGTTTCGAACGTCCGAAATGCAGGGAGTGGACGTCCGAAGTTTTGTGATCAACTTGATACTTAACCACCTTATCATTTACTATCCGAGGTCCTCCATAGTTTTATTTGGGATAGACATCTAGGAGAAGATATATAATATGAATATTTTTATGTATGTGTTGTGCAACACAATCAATTTACAACTTTATTAATCAGTGATACTTGCATAGACAAGTCACCAATAAGTTAAGTTATTTATTAAGTTCCTAAGTCCAACATTCCAATTTCTCTCTTTAACATATTAAACATATCTCATCTCAAGGGTTTTGTAAATATATCAGCTAGCTGTCTCTAGACATGCTCTATAGAGGTAGTTTTGAGTGATGCATGTTCTCTTATGAAGTATATCTTAAATCAATGTGTTTAGTTCTGGAATGTTGTACATAATTCTTAGTCATTTCTATTGCACTGGTATTGTCACACTTTAATGACATAGTTTCACATGTTATGTCATAGTCTAGGAGTTGTTTTTTCATCCACAACAATTGAGCATAGTAACTTCCAGCGGCTATATATTCAGCTGTGGAGAGTGCAATTGAGTTTTGATTCTTGCTAGCCCAAGATATTAATGAGCTACCAAGGAAACAACACATGCTACTAGTGCTCTTTCTATTTACTCTACATCCAGCAAAGTCTGAATCAGTATAGGCATGAAGGTCAAATAAAGAATTTGTGTCATACCACAATCCTAAGTTTGGAGTATTCTTAAGATATCTCAAAATTTTTTTGGTGGCCACTAAATGAGAATCTTTAGGATTGGCTTGAAATCTAGCACATAGACA
This sequence comes from Pontederia paniculata, assembly GCA_001647135.1. Classification (NCBI taxonomy): domain Eukaryota; kingdom Viridiplantae; phylum Streptophyta; class Magnoliopsida; order Commelinales; family Pontederiaceae; genus Pontederia; species Pontederia paniculata. The sequence goes on along the minus strand of LTAE01005663.1, from coordinate 7,473 downwards.
TACACTGAACATGATGTCTGGCCTAGAGGCAGTCAAGTATAGGAGACTTCCAATCATACCCTTCATTTATGTCTCAGATGATATTGTCTAAAGGATGTGAAGGTACTTGTCTCCAATCATTTTGTTCAAGAGGAGGCAATTCTATCTTTATATCAATTCCTTGTGGGTTTTCCTCATTTACCACAACAGTCTCATCACTCGTGTTTTCAATAGGTTGAGAGTTCTTCTTATGGGTCAGCTCATCTAGATCATGGTCATCCTTATTATCATCATCTATGATCTTAACCTCTTTAAATTGATCAACAACATCTTCAACTTCATTGAATATGACATGTATTGATTCCTCAACTACAAGTGTTCTTTTGTTATACACTCTATAGTCTTTGCTAAAATTTGAGTATCCTAGAAATAGTGCATCATCACTCTTCTCGTCAAATTTTCCTAGTTTATCCAAGGTTCTCAAAACAAAATATTTGCAACCAAATACTTTAAAGTATGATATATTTAGTCTTTTGTCATACATCATTTCAAAACAGGTTTTCTTTTCTAAAGGTCTAATTAATGCCCTATTTTGAATATAACATGAGGTATTAACCGCTTCTGCCCAAAAGTATTTGGGCAATTTGCTCTCACTTAGAAAGTCTTAGCCATCTCAAATAGAGTTCTATTTTTCTCTCAATTACTCCATTTTGTTGTAGAGTTCTTGGAGTCTATTATTTTCACATAATTATTCAAACTTTAAGTTTTCAAACTCACCTCCATGATCACTCCGGATCTTGAACATTTTCAGATTTAGTTCATTTTGAACTCTTTTCGCAAAGATAGTAAACATCTCAAAAGTTTCATACTTATGTGCAAGAAATAAAGTCCATGTGAATTTAGAATAGTCATCTACAATCACACACACACATATTTCTTACCATCAAGACTAGTGGTGCAGATTTGACCAAACAAATCAAGATGTATTAGTTGTAGGGGTCTACTTGTAGAGATTTCATTTTTTTATTTAAAAGATGTCCTATGTTGTTTGCCCTTTTGACATGAAGAACAAATAACATTTTTCTCAATCTTTGTTTTGGGCAAACCTCTAGCAAGATTATGTTTCACTAACTTATGCATGATTTTATAGTTTAGGTATCCTAATCTTTTATGTCATAGTTCTATTTCATAATGCATAACATTTAAGCATTTATGATTAGGCAAATCATCAAAGTCAATCACATACACATTTTGATGCCTTAATCCTGTATGCAGAACTTTTTTATTGCTATCACATATCAAGCATCTATTCTGTTCAAACTTAACAATGTAGTCTTTATCACACAGTTAGCTAATATCAAGCAAATTATATTTTAAGTTTTCTACCAGTCATACATCTTCTATAACTACATTATCAAGTTTTCCAATGTTACCTTTATCAAGGATTTTTCCTTGGTTGGTATCCCCAAAAATCACTCTTCCACTTAGTGTTCTTATTATGCTCACGAAATTTTCTTCATTTTCAATCATATGTCTTGAGCAACCACTGTCAAGGTACCATATGGTTGAATTTCCTTTTCTTTTCTTGGCACCCTACAAGAACATCACAAAATTTATATTTTTGGTACCCAAAATACTTTGGGTCCAGAGGTTTAAGTGCTGAAAGTTCCCTTAGGTACCTTAGGAACCCATACTTGTTTAACATTTGTATAGGTGTCTTTCATAGATGTGCATTCGAAATTATAATGTCCAAGATGATCACAACAAAAATATGTAACATTCTTTATATAAGGTTTTTTATAGTTATGATAGACATGGCCATTTCTGATGTGAACATATGTAGAGTGTGTATTTCGGTTGGTGTGCAGAAATTTTGGTTTGACAACATTGTTGTTCATATTTGCATGATTAAATAGATTTTGTGTTTCTCTTGTACATGAAAGCATAGTTCCTCTGTTGATGTTTAGGTACAACATTTCTACTTCTAATACTTGCATTTCCTTTTGATGAACACATAGTATTTTTATGAATGAAAATAGGCTTAGCATCTATAGCAGTTTTATCCTTGAGATTCACAATATTTTTACCTTTAGCATGAGAGCTAGTAGGAGCAGTTCTAGTTTCATTCATACAAGTGGAAGTGCATGAGGTAGAGGAACTAGGCAGATTTGGATTAAAGGAAGGTGAAGCTTTTACGAAAATAGTTCCTTGAAGCACATTATTACTAAAGGAGTCAAATCATAATCCTTTCTTATTTAATGGGCTTTTTTGTTGAGAAAGCATTACATCCAACATCTTCCCACTATAAGAGAAGATTTCAAACTTATTTTTAACATTAAGCAGTTCTAGTTTTAAGGAACTAATTGTATTAACATACTTCTTTAGGTTATCATTATTTTACACTTTGGTATTCAAGTCAAAAGTTTGTTTTTCAAAATTAGCATTATTTTCCTTCAACTTATTATTTTCTTGAACAAGATTATCTTTTTTTTTTCTTTTTAAGATATAATATTTTCTGATTTTAATGTTAAATTTTTTATGCATATCAAACATGATATCTTCCTCATAGTCATCTTCATCATTATCACTGTCACTTTTATCACTATCATTTGAGTGAAGAGAGGATATCTCATCATTTTTCATGAGGCACAACAATGATTCATTTTCCTTTTCTGAAGATACTCCTTCAGCTTCACTATCTTCATCACTTGAGTCATCCCAAGTGACTTTGAGTGCCTTCTTCTTCTTGTAGTCTTAGAAGCCTTTCATTTTGATCTTCTTGTTCAGAATTGGACATTCACTTTTGTAGTGTTCGAGCTTATTACACTCATAGGACTTTAATTCTTCACTTGTCAGCTGGTCCTTTCTTCTTTGAGTCTTTCTTTTTCTTGGAGAGCTTCATGAATTTATTGAGTCTTTTTGCATATAGGGCCAACTTTTCCTCATTGAAGTCAACATCACTATCCTTAGATTCTTCATGCTCATCTTCACTCTCAATCTTCTTAGATTTCAGACTAAGGCCTTTTTTTCTTGAACTTGCTTCTTCTTTTTCTTCTTCAAGTGGCATTTCATAAGTTAGCAGAGATCACATGAGATCATCGAAGTCAAGTTTATTCAAGTCATGTTGCCCTTCAACTACAGTTCTCTTCATGTGCCATTTTGGTGTCAATGACCTGAGAAACTTCACTTTTTGAGCATTAGACTTTGGGTCGCCCAAAGCGGCTAACTCATTCACAATATCATTAAAATAAACTAACATATTATTTATAGATTCATCATGTTTCATTTTAAACAAATCATATTGGTGATTTAAAATGTTTAATTTTGATTCTTTAACTTTTTCAGTCCCTTCATGAGTAACTACAAGTTTTTTTTTCAAATTTCATTAGCATTATTACATGAAGATATTCTATTGAGATCTGTTTGATCTAGTGCACAATAGAAAATATTTTTAGCTTTTCAATCTAATTTAATTAAGTTTTCAGTCATAGAATCTGACTCAGAAAGAGGAACATTAACACCATTTACTATTCTAGTAGGCAAATCAAAATCATTTTCAATGACATCCCAAATGTCACTGTCCATGGAACATACATAAGCTTGCAATCTAATCTTCCAATAGGAGAAGTTAGATGCGTTAAAGAGAGGAGATCACCTAGGGTAAAATCGTTTGATGTCATTTTAGCTCTAGATTGTTAGGTCTATACGATATTTGTAGATAAATACAAATTTGTGAGCAACCTATGCTCTGATACCAATTGTAAGATCTAGATGGCACCAAGAGGGGGGGGGGGTGAATTCGTGTATTAAAATTTTTATCCTAAGCTATGTTTATGTAGCGGAAATGATAAATGAAAGTAAAACATATGCACACAAAAAAAAACAAACACAAGCAGGTTTGTCGACAAGGTTTAGCCGAACTCCTGACGTACGTCCCCGCTCCGGTCTTCTCGAAATTGAGATCTCTGGAGATCACTAAAACTCCTTCTTCAAAGGGCGAAGGCTCCCTTACAACTTCTTTCTCCTTTTTTTTCGAGGACAAGGAGTAAAAGCCTCTTACAATTTGAGCTCACTCTTGAACACTCAAATTTCTCTCTTCTATATTGAATTCTCACTAAAATGCTCAGAAGGAGGAACTAAGGCTTTTCACTTAAGCTTAAAAATTTGCTAAACAATTTGCCAAAGTTGTTTCCCAAGACTCTTGGGACTTAGTTTTATACCCTTACATAAACGTCTAATCTATCTCTCAGAAAAAATTAGCCGTTAATGCAAGTATAGTACTCTTCACATACTCCTCGATCATCCGCTCATTCTAAACTGAATCTCTCGGATGTCCTTTCTTTCTTACTGACATCTTTTGGGCACCCTCTTATTCTTCACTGAATACCTCGGACGTCCTTTTTGTCTTTTGACATTCTTCTATCATGCTTTGGTCATCCTCTAACAACTTTCAGTTATATCAGATGACCTCTTTTCTCTTCTGTCAACTTCTCTGGTCGACCGTTGCTCTCACACGAACACATTGAACGACCTAACTTGACTTCTCTTCTTTCTATTTACTTCACTGGTTGCCCACTGCTTTAACTCGGATGACTTTTGTCTGTACTAGGAATACTATGGTCGACTGTTGTTTCCTCCAAGTTACTTCGCACGACCTAACTTCCTTCTCTTGAATATTTTTGGTCGACCAGTGCTTCCATACTGAGAAGTTCGGACGACCTTCATTGTTCTACTGAAATCATTGGACGTCCACTGTTTTTCATTAAAAACTCTGTGGGCGACCTCTCTGACTTCTCTTCAACTTGTGCACTCCATCGGTCGTCCATTGATCAAACTCTAATGCTTTCTGATGACCTTTGTCTTTAACAGAGATACTTCAGTCGTCCATAGAAATCTTCGAACGACCTCTCCTTACTTATGCATTCTTTTGGTCGTCCACTTATTAAGTCATGAAGCTCTTTGGACAACCTTTCTTTCCACCTGGGGTACTTTGGTCATCCATTGTTTTCTCCCTGAATTCTTCGGACGACCTCTCTTGCCTTTACTTTAAAAATAACTTTCGTCATCCTCTTTATAGGGTGTCCACTTAACCTTGGAGCGCCCGTTCTTCAACCTTTGTACTATTATCTTCAAACCTTCAGTCGCCCACTTATCTTTATCGGGCGACCTCTCTGACTCGACTGTATCTTTGGTCGTCCATTAACCAGCTTGGTCAACCATTCAGTAGTTGGCTTCATATCTTCAGTCTTTGTTCTTCACTTCGATCGACCTCTTCACATCCTTAGGGCGACCGCCTCATACTTAGGATTTTCCTTCATATCTTCTCTCTACATAGGTCTTCCATTGTTCTACTTCGATCGATCTATTACTGTCTGAACATAAAAATCTTGTCTTCTGCAAATCGAATCAAAGATCATTAATACAAACTAAGCTTCCTCACAAATTTGTGATCATCAAAACAATCTCAAGATCCTAGATTCAACAAAGGGATCTTTGAAGGAATACGTTAAGGAGTTCATTGAACTTTGCTTTCTAAACACTCAAGTGGACGAGAAAATTCTTCGAGTAGGGTTCTCAATGGCCTAAAATGTTGGGCCCGCATGAAGTTGGATGGATGGTGCCTCAACCTCCATGCTCTACTTGTTGTTAAAGTTATCATGAAAATCTCAAAACCAAGCTCAATGCCATCAAAACCCTTTGGAGAAAAATCTAAGTTGGCGAATGGGTCGAGATCTAGCCCCCATAACAGCGACCATGACAAGGATCCCCCAAATGAGAAAGACAGACAAATTCAGTAGGATGGGAAGCCACCGAAATATTGCTACATCTGTAAGGCATCACATTGGACAAATGACTATCGGTAGAAGGCGACAATTGAACGTTATGCTCTGTGAAGATGGCAAGTATTAGGAAGAGGAAGCTTTAGAGGAGAATAATCTCACGTCTCCAAAGTACATGGGAAGTGATGCTTGTCTTCTATCCCATGTCGACCTCGCTAATGACCAACCAAGGTGATCTTCACTTCACCAAGGTACTTATGGAAGGGAAGGAACTCAATGGCCTTAGTGACACTAGTGATTTCGACCTCTTCATCTTCGAGTCTGCTTCTAAGAAACTCAATCTTTCCATCTCAATGGATCGGGCAAAACTTAAGGCAGTGAACTCACATGTACTGAAGACCTCAAGTATTGCCTTAGATACTCGAGTGAGTGTTGGTAAGTGGTTAGTACTTGTCAACTTGATTGTCATCTTGATGGACAACCACGGACTCATGATGGAAGTATGCTTCCTCTATCACCTTACCGCATCAATCGAGTCGTCAACAAACTCTTTGGTGATCCGCGACCCAAAGAAGTCATGCATACCCACTATATAGCAAGGAAAGAGTATGATGCACAATACGTTCTCATTAATGTAACTTATTTGAGGAATGCTTCAAAGGTTCCCACCAATGACATTTTGTGCTTTGAAGAGTCCATAAGGACCTAATGATGAAATCAAGCGTCAAAGGACTTTCTATCATTGCACTCTAGCCGCGATCCATCCTAAAGAAAAACATCAAGGTGAATGGAGACCAAACAACCTCAATCAATGGTTGGAAGAATGCCAAAGCGCCAATCGTGGAGTATCAAGTAAGGGACTTGGTTCGTATAAAATTTCTCACCATCATTTAGCCCAAGGTTGTCGATGCAATTTTCAGTGCTCATTCCACATTTTGAAGAAGGTGGGCACGTGAGCTACCTATTGGAGCTCCTTTGTAGTCTTCATTAGCATCCGATCTTCCGTGCCAAATTCCTTAGAAGACATCCATTTAAATCTTCCTCCAAATGCAACAACCCATCTCCCACTAACTTGACACTGCACAACCTTCAAGATGTTGAAGCAAGCAAAGTTAATGTTCAAATTCAAGAGCTCGGAGCAATGATACATAATATTTTCCCGACTTAGGTGTGGGGAAACAATCGTTTCAATATACTTAGTTTCTTTTGTTAGGCAATTAATGGCATTTTTGTAAATGTGTAACAGATGGAATGCATCCTCGATGATGGTCCTCCACGTCTTGTGTTGCCATTTCACCCCTTGCATGTATCTATTCATGAAGGGAAGCATGCTAATCCCTCATCTGTTGTAGTCTTGTTGCATTCATGAATGAAATTGCTTGAACCGTGCTACTTTGTCGAAGTGTTTGAGTTAAAATCATTGTTGATGACTGTTGAATCTAGGATCCTAAGATTATTTTGAATGATCACAAATTTGTAAGTGAACTCACTCTGTACTAATGAACTTGTTTGAGCTGATTTCTCTAACAGGACATAGACAAGTTCAGTACAACGGTCGACCTGAGCTAAAGGAATGGACGGCCACTGCATACGTAATACACACCACGAAGAATCATATGTGTGCAGCGGGCGTCCTAAGGATATAAACGGTCGACCAGTAGAAGGAGGATGGAGGTCATATAAAAAGCAATGCATATGGAGAAGGAGGCATATA